>PVIJ01003904.1:0-126659 GCA_004024925.1 Scalopus aquaticus | reverse complement strand
AGTGGCTGGACCAGTTCACATTCCCACCAGCAGTGTAGAAGAGTTCCTTTTTCTCCACATCCTTTCCAGCATTTGTTGTTGCCTGTATTTTTAATGTGTGCCATCCTCTCAGGTGTGAGGTGGTATCTCATAGTGGTTTTGATTTGCATTTCCTTGATTATAAGTGATGTTGAGCATTTTTTCATTTATCTGTTGGCCATCCGCTTTTCTTCTTTGGAGAAGTGCCTTTTGAGCTCTTCTGCCCATTTTTTGACTGGGTTGTTGGCTAAATAACACAAAATAACTTTTAGATAAACTGAATTAGTCTGTAATATAACAAAGCTAATACCTTAGCATAAACTTGCATATTTAGAAAATTATCTAACAATTATAATTCTCCTACATATAGTCCCAATTTTCATTAGTTGTTTCCAAAATCTATTAACTCTGTTTGGAGGGTCTGATCAATTTCATGAGGGGACCACTTAAAAAGATTTCCTTACTATATTATATCCTTTTTTAGTAAAAGGAAATCAGAACTCCGCTTTTACTCAGATGAGCAATGAATCAGGTATTCACTAATTAGTAAAATGAATTGACGTACTACTTAGTTGTCATGCGTTTTTATTGTGCTTAAATCTTCACATTCTTCTGCTGTGACTCTCAGATCATCTTCAGCATTATTCACCCAGGAGGAGTCCCTCAACTTCTATGTGGCTTTTTGCTACACATGACACTGCCTTAGAATAGTCCCCATGTACTGTGTTCTATGTATTTCTGCCACTTTCCCAGTTTATGGTTATTTTGAATGTCAGTTCTATCACTATTTTCCTCCTTCTTTGTATGGCATTTGTAATCAATAGAGCAATGGATCACTTGTCGTGTTTCCTCTGATTCATAGGCAACTTGAGAACCTTTACTTGCAGGTTTACTTGCAATGACTGGAACTGACTTAAAACAATTATTTTCAAATGTAAGCGAACCATTTCCTTCCATTTTGTTTTATTGGTTCCAGTGCGGTGATGGAACCAGCTTCTACTGGTCCCTGATTATAAGACCTGATTGCTAAATATTTAGGAATTTTGTAATCTTTTGTAATTTACAGACATCATTAAAACTTAAATTATAAGAACTTAGAATGAAGTAAGTTATGTGAAAAAATAGTAAAGGCTCAAAATATATCAGTGAGTTACTCCATTGTGCTGTTATCCCTATTCCATCTATTGTTTCTGTATAACTGGACATGTGCGTGCTGCCCACATTGTATTCCAAACTCTAATTATGGGACATTTGATTTCCATTTGCACTCAATGATGTCTGGCTGGTAGCTTGAAATTGACCATGGTTAGACTACATATACCATAAATATTGACAGATGCCAGCCCTTACCTTTTAGAGATTCAGTTTTTGGTCTTTCGAGAAACTACATCTTGAATAGGCTATGACTCTCCAAACTGTTCCCGTCCTGCCTTCCTCTTTTTGCCTAACTTTTGTCTGTGGGTAATTGCAGTGTCGTCTGTCACTTGGTATAAATTCTCATACAGACTTTGCACTGGGGGTAAGTGGGATATTGACACAGTCCCTGCACACATGGCATTTATGTTAGCTTTGGAGGGATAGAAACAATACATGAGCAAGAGAAATATTTGATGTTAAAACTGCCTTGTAGGAAATTAAAGAGAGGTGAGAAGTAGACAGCAAAGGTGTGACATGAGCCAGGCATTGTCTGATGAAAGCTGTGACCTAAGAAAAGGTGGAGGCGATGTTAAAATTTAAAGGAAGGAACATTTCAAACAGGGAGCGGTAAGTGCAGTTTGAAATGAAACTGCCAGCTCATGAAACAACTGGTATGTCCAGTGGGTGAGAGAAGGTTATCCAAAAGGAGGGAAGGATTAATCGTTTTAGGTTGTATGCAAAAGAAAGAAGTTGAGTTTTATTCTAAACACAATAAAAGGTTATTGCAAAGGTTAAGAAGAGGTTTTCTATTGCTGCTATAACAGTACAGCAGTGGTTTTAAAAGCAGAAATTTATCATCTGAACGTTTCCAGGTCAAAAGTTCAGCATGGGTCTCAATAATCTAACCCAAACCAAAGCAACAGTGGAGTTGCAATACTTTCTAGGGGAGGATCCTGATTTGTTCCTTTGCATTTGGCTATGGGATCTCTATTTTTTGGTTGGCTGTTGGTCTAGAGGCCTCACATTCTTTAGCTAAGACCTTCGCCTCTGTCTTAAAAACCAGCAATACCGGATTGATTTTCTCTTACCTTGGATTTGTCCTCCTCTTTGTATCTCATTTTCTAAAACCCAGCTGGAATCAGTTCTGTGTTTATGAGAATTAGACTGAGAGGATCCTGATAATTCTGCTTGATCTTCCCATCTCAATGTCTATACCCTTCATCATATCTATAAACTCCTTTTGCCATGTAAGATAACAGAGTTAAGGGTCCAGGGAATAGGGTGTGGGCAGCCTTGGAAGGTCATTATTCTATGGACAGGAGGGAACTGTAAATAGATTCAGGTGGAAGCTGCCAAGATTCCTCCACTTGCCTTTTGACCCACCACCTGCTTGCTCTGCTGAAGACTAGAACTACTCCCTCAGCACTACTCCCTCAGCACTGTCGTCATGAAAGAAAGCGACTCTCCTCTGTGTTTCTAAAAGAACAGTGTCCCAGTTTAAGGACACACTATTCTCAAGATGAGTCATTTTAGTTACTCATCCCTCAGACTCTGCAAATTAATACATTTGTAAAAGAACTGCTTAGTTCAGCCAAAACATGAACTATAGGTAACATTTACTATAAAGTGTATTCAATTGAACCTCAGTTATTTTGAGCGAGTAATTTAGAAACCATATCTTTCCAAAGTTATTTAAATGGCATGGAAATTGTGATACTTTTATTTCTAATTTGTTGAGGAGTAATATACACTGGTCCTACGCTAAGCATTTTTTATACCATGTATCTTTATATCACAACTCTATGTTGTCCATGATGTAATCATCCTACAGATGAGGACGCAAATGCATAGCCTGATAAATTCATCTGTCCAAGATCACGTGGACAGGAAAGTAAGATTAAGAAAGTTTGGAAGTTTCCTAAATTGACACAGCTAATATTAGTGGAACTGAGACACCCATCAGAGTTGTGGGCTCCAGAGCTAATGCTCTGACTGCTGTACATTCTGTGCCTCCCTCACCCCCACTAGTTTGTGAATTATTGAGGAAGACAAAGGCTAGTGTGTGTTAAATCTCAGTGAATTATTCAATGGCATGAAATGGCATGTGAAACTTGCAAATGTTACTACTTATATTTGAAATAGTCTTGCTTGTGTGGAAAAAATATAAAATATATCGTGTCTCTCCCTGGATTTATTTTTTCATGCTTCCTTAGAAAATTCTTATTGCTAGGAATCGAATCACCTACAAACTAACTTGCCCCTTGTTATTCTGACCTTCTTATAATTTTACAGCAAGCTTGCATGAACCTAGACAATTATATGAAGAATACCCTGAATCCTTACATAATCAACACCACCCTGGCATCCAAAATGTGCAGCCAAGTGCTTTGCGAAGAGCAAGGAGTGTGTACACGGAAACGCTGGAATTCAGATGACTATCTTCACCTGAACCCAAGCAATATTGCTATTCAAGCTGTGAAAGGTGGAAAATATGTGATACAGGGGAAGCCCACGCTTGAAGATCTGCGGCAATTTTCTCAGAAATTTCAATGCCGCTGTTATGCCAGTACTAATTGTAAGACAAGAGTGGATATAGATAATATTGATACTATTCATGTATGTGTTGCTGAAGATGTTTGTATAGATGCCTTTCTAAACTCACCACTTAGTAACCCTTCTGAGTGGAATGAGAGAGCTTCTGTTCCTTACAGCAATGACCCATTTCCTATACAACGTGCTACAGTATCCCCATGTGTTCCTGGGAACGTCCTTAATGAGAGCCTCAAAACCAAATGTTTACTGGAATCTATCTCCGACAGCCTCCAAGAAGAACATCAGCATTACTTATGTAGTCAAAACAATAAAAATGAAACAACCTCTTCCATTACAAGTTCAGTGCTTATTAAGTTTCCTATCTACATACTTTATGTTTTTATAGCTTTTGCATTTTTATACTTAGTAATTTAACTAGATGGTTTTTTTTTTCATTCACCTGATGATACCTGGTTTGTATTTGAAGTGTTTATAGAAATACATGGCTAAGATAGTAGTTTGACATTTTGAGAAAAGATTATTTTCTTATGATTAAATTAAACTTGATATTATTGAAATAAACTTGAAATTATTGACAATGAGCAACAAATATTGCCTGCATCTTTGATTTTTCAAAATCATAGAACAGTGTTACTACCAAAACCGCTGATACAACAATATGATTGAAAGTACATTTGACTTGAATCTTGATTTTGACAGAGCATACAGTTTCTTTAAGATGATGTCCAATTTATATTTTCTGGTTGCCATGAGTCTGTAGCAAATATTTTGCATACTGTGAATGTATATATAAAATCCAGAGGTACCTATTATATTCTTAGTCTTATCAAAAACTGATTGTAAGGTCTATAACAACTGTAGACCTAGGTTTTGCCTGAGAAAAGTGAAGGTTTGGATAATACCAATTTACAACAATGAATGTCATTGCAAATGCACTGTAGTTCATAATAAAAAATGTTAAGAAAATATTAATGTGGAAAACTCTTTTATCTTTTATGATGTCGAATGCTACTCGGTCCTGAGCATAGAAATATGATTTTAGCTGCTTTGGTTTAATCATTTCTCCCAGTTGTGTTGTATAAACAGTAGCCTTTAAAAAGTGATTATCCCGTCAACTTTTGCTTTTAATTTAATGTTTTCAGAATTCGTGTAGACAGTATCCAATTTTCTTTCCATTCTTGATTGTCAGATGACAATCTTGTGTACCCAAAATGCCTTATTTCATCTAAGTATCCATCCACATCCTTCAGAGAGCATTTATTGAGTGTTTATTCTCTGCCAGGTTCAGTAGGAAGCATCATAGATTCAAGAGGAAGGAGCATGCTTCTTGCCACTCTGAGTTTGATGTATGTTTGAAGAAGACAGACATTGAAATAGGAAAATTACAACGGTGTGTGATAAATGTTATGACAGAAACTCAGCATGCTGTGGCAAACAAACAAGAATTTGAGGATCAGAGAAGAATTCCAATGATGTCATGAAACTACCGTGGGTCCATTGGCTTGAAGGTTGAATAACAGTTGGGTAGTGTGGAAACTCCTGACAGAAGGAACTCGAGGAGGTTGGAACACTGAATGTGGTGTTTAGTGTGGTGAGCGGTAGATAAAGAGCACATAATGAAAACCTTTGGACTTTCTAATGAAACACTCCCATACCCCTTGGCTTGCCCTATTTTTGTCCCATGCACACATAGCACAGTATGTTCTCTTTGTCTAGTTTACCTCCCCACCTCCTCTAGTGGAAGCATCATGAGGACAAGTTTGATCTTTTAACTTGTTGCCATAACCACAGTGTGATGAACAGTATCTGGTACTGTTAGGAGTTAACCAATAAATACTTGTTGACAAACAGTAAGTAATCTTAAGCATGGAGTTGTCATGTCTAATTTTCACAATTCGTATCCTCTTGGATCAGTGTCTATACACGGCTGCACAAATATTATCAGGAAAAAAATGATAGCTACAGGTGTCTTTTTCTTACGGCTTTTATGCTGTATCTGTAAGTGACCTGATAAAGTTTTAATATATTGTGCTAATACAACATTGCTTACTTAATTTGGTTTCCTGCCACTTTATTATTCCACATATTTAATAACATACTTCAGCATATGCACATATAGTTTTAACAGAAAAATATTACTTTCCCCACACCAACTTGCTAATCCTAAATAACAAATAAAAGGATAAGGATAGGCTTGCATGAATATACAATTATGAACTTTATAGAGAAGAAATCATTATGGATGGTTTTATCTTTCTCTAGAATGCCTCTTAATTGCAGACCAGAAAAAAAAGAGATTCCAGGGCTAATCATTTTGCAAAAGTATGAAAAACATTTTGATTATAATAAGCAGTATACAAATGTTTTGGAAAATTAAGCAACCAAAAATATATGCATATATTTTGTATCCTGTAGAAAATATTAATTACTAACTATCAGTTCTTGACTTCAGGGGCAAATACTTTGAATGATGCATCTATGTGATGCTAGGACTAGCCTGACTGAAATTGCCAATCACTATTTTAGGGCTCCTCACAGATAAAAAGAGCTGCCATTTATTATTCCAGCACTTAATAATATGTTATATATACAACTTCTCATTTAATTACCTAGTTTCCAGTTAAGGAAATGAGCCTTAGATTGAGTGACTCACTCAGGCTCCTATAGGTAGAGCTGGAAAGAAAACCTGGGTGGTTTTGACTCTGAGCCTGTGTACCCAACCACTGCCCTCCATAAGGCTCTGAGATGAAAGAACATTCTGGCACCTACAACTCAGAACTAGTTCTTCTGTCTTCTTTTTATGCCATGCTCTAAAACAGCCTGTGAGGATAGGTGTCTGACAATGATTGAGAACTATTCCGATTGTTAGTCCTTAGGCTACAAGTGATCAAGAAACAATTTTGTTTATACCTTCAACATGTAACTTTTATGGATTAAAGAAGAAACTGGAATTTAAAGAAAGAGGAAACTTGGAGAGTCTCCTAGAAGGTTGCAGCATCCTCAGCTTCACTCCAGACATACAATCATAAACTTTACATTTCCAACAGCAGGGGGCAATAGGTTACCAGTGTCCACCCCGTGGGCTTCTGGACCTTACTGTCTCCAAGTCCTTGAAGACTTGGTTTCAACAGCCAGAAATAACTGGTAACATGCTAGCTCACTAGGTTGCCAGCAGCACATCAGCTTATCTTTCAGAATTAAAAAAATGAGTTAAGATGCTAAAAACAGAAATATATAATAATGTTGCTGATTCGTGATTGTTTTGGTAGCACTGTCTTTAAAAGATGACTTTTAAGTTTGGCTTATGAAACCGATTTAAAAGTGACTTTTTTTTTCAAGTAGCAAATATTATTCTGGCAATGAGGACACTAGTGAATGGGGAAGTTAGCGTCCACGTCTTCTCTATGATTGTTTTATGTATTCTTAGTGGATAGACTATAAACTGTAGGCACTAATATATGCTCGTTGTGAAACAGCATGGGTCTGGTTGTGTGTGTGTGTTTGTGTATGTGTGGTATTGGAGTTCTACAATGTTGGTCCATGTCTGAATTGGCATAGTTTTGTGCTTATCTTGCATATTATTTGACAGTTTCTTACATTTAACAATTTTACGATTCTTTTAAACTTTTAATTATAGATATTTAATATTTTACATTTGATATATTAGAAGATTCTGTATCTTGTTTTTATCCTTTTTGACTTCAGTCATGGCAGTTTAAAAAATTGTTGTTTTGGCAATCATTGGTTGAGTTCATATTTTGTTGACCTCAGTCTGTATGAGTACTAAGTATCAAAATTTGGGTTGCTTTCAATAGAGAAGAATTTTTTTATCATTATAGCTTAATTGAGATAATTCACATATACAATTCTTCAATTTAAAGTGTACATTTCAATGACTTATGTATTACTCCATTACCCCATTAAAGTCTTGAATATTTACATCACTCCATAAAAATACACAAACCCACTAGAAGTCAATATCCACTTTCCCCAATCCTCCCAAATCTTAGAGCACTACTATCACACACACATACACACACACAAACACATGCAGACACACACAAGAGCATTCCTGGAGCAAAAGCTGGGAGAGGGAACCCCTAAACAGTTAGTGCTCTATGCTTGAGATGTGTTTGTCATTAAGAGTCTCACAAGTCCTTCAAATCTCCTCAACTCCATACTTACCTTACAAGATAACATTTTACTTCACAAGAGGACTATGAAAGGCATTACCTTGGTAGAATGTATGCATCCTCGAAGAAATAGATGGTAATAAGTTTGCACTTAGATTGCTTTTCAGTTACTCCAGAAATGTAGCAAGATCTCCTTTATTAGTAACCATACAAGACTAAAGTCTTGTTCCTTAACCTTGAATCAAAGTCCCCCTTTCAGTTCATTATCTCTTTTCATAGACTCCCAAGGTCTACCCCTACAATTATTACTTGGTTTTCAACTTACTGAAAACTGAATTTCCCAATAATTGACACTCCCAGGCCTGACTAAAAATTCAGAAAACGGTCTGGGAAATGAGAAACCAAATTATACATGAGTAATCAATAGTGACTAGGTCAGTGAGGACTAAATCATTCCAATAGAGTGGATTCCTTCTATTACCTGGTGGACTAATTAATTACAAGTTAGCAAAAAGAGATTTCCATTTTGAAGTCAAATCTTGGGTGTGAAGGTCTCCATTCTTCCCTTTATTGATTCTACACCTACACACTGTTGGGGCCACCAAGATCCTCCAAGGATTCTTAAATTGCCTGTGGTGCATCCCTTCCCCCCAGATTCAATGTGTTTCCCCTGGACCCTATCCCCTCTTCCCAGTTGTGTGATTTAGCAGCCCTTAACTGGATCCTTGTGTGGTCAGGCTAATGCTGCCCTCTCTGGGATTTTAAATTGTACACTTTCTTGGCTAGCCCACTTTCTTCTCCTGCTTCTCTCTCAAATTCTTGTGCTTTTGTTTGTTTTTTCCCCCTCTCTCCTGAAACAGCTCTTTTAATGAATCACTGCACATGCTGTGATTCATCTTAGGGCATGCTATTGAAGAACTTGACCTAAGTCCCATTTATTCCTCCAAATATGTAGAAACAAGCATAGATGCAGGAACTTGACTCTTGCATCGAAGCAATACTCTAAAGCATCTCCTCAATGTCTTTCTGCAAAGTCTGAAACACACTTAGGCGGCTGCGGAGGGGGCCAACTGACCACTACGTCATGAAAATCTAAATAGATGCAAACTGCGGCTTAGGGGTTGAAGGTGGAGAGAGGGACATTTTAGCTGAGCTCGTGGACCAGGTAAGATCTGAATCATAAAACGACTTTCATGACTTGCAAGCAAGTCGATAGTGGTGCTTAGGGGTAGCCCTGAGTTGGCTTGCAGAGATCATCGTGAGGAGAGGATTCTTAGGAGAGCGTGCGGAGAAGAAAGCCAGTCAAAACTCGAGTAGTGCACAGCCCGTCAGAATAATTTAAGGAGAAAAGCAAACAACAGGCTACAGAAGAAACCTGAAGGTCCCCGATCCTGTGGAGCAGGCAGCATCTGGGAAAGAGCCAGTTTCAGGAGAGCGGGTTACAGCGAGGTCCGTTAAGGTGGAGCCGGTTACTGCAGAGCCGGTTACAGCGAGAGCGCGAGAGCGCGAGAGCATGAGGCCGGCTCGCCCTGGAGCAGAGGCTTGGGGCGATGGGGCGAGTCCGGGGTGCCAGGCTTCTTCCTGAAGGACAGGGCGGCACTTGAGGGGCCAGCCAGTTTAGGGAGACCACAATTTTGTCCCTAGCGTGAATAGGGAAGGTGACAGGCTTGAGGGTGGAACAATCTTGGTCCCTTCAGCTAGTTCCCCAAGTCATGGTTCAGTTGCCGCCAGCATCACTTGGCCACTGACTCCATCCTACTCGCAAATGAGACTTGAGGGTCCCTGGCCTAATTTTAGCTGACCTACTAGGATTTGAGTACTAACCTTGCTTCTGGTCACCCTCTTTTCCACCTCCCACCCCATCACTTCCAGAATTTTCTCTGAGATTTTATTCTAAATCCTTAAAATATCTGACATGGCCCCTACATCTCTTACATCTTCCTTTTCCCTTCAATAAAGTTATGTTCTAGTTACACTGAAAACATCTTCATTCAGCTTCATCGAATTTGATATCTTGGCTTTATCAATAGCTGTCCTTATTTCTGACTTAAACTTAGAATAACAAGTTATATTTCAAAACATGTAACAATTTTAAGAGGATCGCAGCTAAATTAAGTTTTTAATTCCATTGCTTTTCACCTCCACTACAGTCTCCCATCTTGGATTATTTAATACCTCTTGTAAATGTTATTCCTTAAGTCTATCTAATTCTTGTCTCCATTCCCAGCTCAAATGAGTTTGTGAACTTCAACATCATTCCCTATCTGGAACTGCATGGCATTTATCTAGATAACTTAGATATTTGGCTCTCATGGTGCTTTAGGCATACCCTAAAATGTTATCATTGTGCTCTTTATCTCTAGTCCTCAATTTCTGCATTTGAAAGAGAATTTGTTAAGTTTGTAACCAGCTGGGGGACCACCGTGGATGAATGCATTTTTTTCTATTCTGGGAAGAGTGGAATTGCTGGATCATAAATCCTCAATGTCTGACTGTAGAATCAAGCTAGCAGAGGGAGGTCCTCCGTGGTGCGCAGTGGTTGAGCGCTGTGCTGTGGAGCTGTCGACAGCTCGCGATGCGAGTTCGACACCCAGCCGGGGAGAATCCCACATGGTGCGGCAGACCTCTCCTGCCTTGCCCGCTGCTCCCCTCAGCAGTGTATTTCTGATCTGCCGGTTCTGCTCTCCTCTCTGTCTCTGGTGAACCCTCTCGCCGCCCCACGCCTCTGGCCTGTACCCCAGCTTGTATGTATAAATCTTAAAAAAAAAAAAAAAGCTAGCAGAGGGAGGGGAGGGGTGGAAGGCAGGGTGTGAAAGAAGCTAGTGGACTATGGGGGAGGACTGTGGTGGTGGATGTGGTGACATAGAACTGAGGAGGTGTGAAGCTATGCCTCTGAATCACATACACCATGTATACCAATGCTATCTCAAAAATTAACTAATTACTTAATTTGAAAAAAATGAAAAGTGAGGTTTAAAGTAAAAAAAGAACACCATGTACAAAAGTGAAATCTTCTACACCATTACAGTCTCATGACTTGAAATAACAGATTTTCCCCATGATATTTATAATATGTAAAGCACTTATAGATTTTTATAGTTTATGCTTTTATAAATTTCCTTACATGGGACTTAGAAAGTAGGAAGGAAAGAGGAAAAATGCCTGCATTTACCCCACTGCAGGCTCAGTAATGATTTGAGAAGATGAGACAAATTTTAGCTATCACAGAATTTGTAACATGCATAAGAGGAAATAATTTTGTTGCTTCAAACACAGCAGTAGGTCCACCATCTTCCAAAATTCGCTTCATTAAGCGCTCTGCACTTAAAGTTGAGAATTTGGTAAAATTTCCAAACTCTGACACAAACATGCAGCTAATTGCCTATTCCTCCCCCCCCCCGCCCCCCAGTTACAGATAAGCAACTTGCAAAACATTTCTAAAACGTGAAGGAAGAATAATATTTAAATGTTACATCATCATCTCTCCTCTCTGCATCTATTTTTCATCAAATACTGAATAAACTAAAGTGTCTAGGAAGAATTAATAGTATTCACACAATTTTCTTTGCCATGGGAGTGCTAATGTTCAAGCGTATCTTCTTCAGAATCTTTGTTGGATTCCCTGGAACACTTCTTCTGTTTCCAGTCTGTTTGATGCAGGATTTCACAGCATCTCCTCTTTTCCCCGAAACGCCTTTCCTCTGGGTTTCCAATGCCCCAACTGAACTTTGTGATGAAAGGCACCGTATAAAGATAGATATGAGCCTCTTCTCATTATCGGGAAGCCCCCGGAAAGATGTCACAGAGCAAGGTATTACAATATTTTATATTGATAAACTTGGCTACTATCCTTATATAGACTCACGTACAGGTGAAAATGTGAATGGAGGAATCCCTCAGCTGGGATGTCTAAAAAATCATTTGGATAAAGCTTCCCGTGACATTCGCTATTACATTGGACGAGAAAATGTGGGCTTGGCTGTAATTGACTGGCTAGAATGGAGACCCATCTGGGCAAGAAACTGGAGCCCTAAGCATATTTACAAAGATATATCTACTGACTGGGTTCTCAAAAATAATGCAACTCTTACTTATGCTGAGGCTGCCAACATTGCCAAAAAAGAGTTTGAAGAAGCAGGAAAGAGTTTCATGCTGGAGACTCTAAAACTGGGAAAATCACTACGGCCAAAATACTTATGGGGATTTTATCGATTTCCGGATTGTTACAATAATCACTATCAAAAACCCGGTTACAATGGAAGTTGCATTTATTTAGAAGTGAAAAGAAATGATGCCCTCGACTGGATATGGAAAGAAAGCACTGCCATTTATCCATCCATTTATTTGAGTACCGAAGTAAAGAAATCAGGATATGCGGCACTCTATGTCCGGAATCGTGTGCAGGAAGCCATTAGGGTTTCCAAAGTACCAAACGTTAAGGACCCGCTTCCAGTTTTTGCATATCTCCGTCCAGTGTTTACTGATAAGTCTGCGATATTTCTTTCTGAGGTAAGTAAATCAAGGTATGAGGGCTATGAAAATGTGTCCACCATGGTGTTTAATCGAATTTAACATCATTTTTGAAATACAGGAAATTTTGCTTTTAATAGCTCTAGGATTATGCCACAGGTAGTAGCATCATTATGTAACTGCAAATGGGGAAGGTTTCACCTCTAATGTCTTTGCAATCAGGGAGAATCAGGTAGTACAGGCAACCTTTAACTCAGTTCCTTCCTTTTTCTTTGCTGGGCCTCCTCACTTGTCAATAGAATTAATTAAAATCATAATAGAAAATGCAAATCAAAACCACAATGAGATACCACCTCACACCAGTGAGAATGGTGTACATTAAAAAAAACAGGCAACAATAAATGTTGGCGAGGATGTGGAGAAAAAGGAACTCTCCTTCACTGATAGTGAGTATGCAAACTGGTCCAACCACTATGGAAAGCTGTATGGCTGTTCCTCAAACTGCTAAAAATGGAACTTCCATACACCCAATAATACCACTTCTGGGAATCTACCCAAAGGACACCAAAACATTAATCCAAAAGGATACATGCCCCCATATGTTTATTGCAGCACTGTTTACAGTAGATAAGATATGGAAACAACCCAGATGCCCAAAAATAAATGATTGGATCAAGAAGATGTGGTACATATACACAATGGAATACTATTCAGCATTCAAAAAAGATAAACACATGCAATTTGCAGCAACATGGATGGAACTAGAAGGGATCATGCTCAGCAAAGTAAGCCAAAAAGAAAGAGAAAAATATCGAATGGTTTCAATTATAACAGGAATATAAGGGAACCAAACAAGAGAGAGATACTCAGTAAGGGAGGGGGAGGTTAAGGGCTCAAAATGGGGTAGAAAAGAGCACAAGGGACTATGGTGATGGGTCACGGGTGAATCGGTGGTGGGTTACCCAAGGGAAATATACAATAATGTAAAAGATATAAATAACAATAAAAAATCATAACAGAAACTCAGCATGTTTGGCATAGTTGGGCAGTGGTTGCATAAAACCTGAAAAAAAAATAGTGGGAAAGTATTTAAAAATATTATTATGATCTCTCCATGCTTAGCTTGTGTGCTACTATCTCATGTATAATACTTTTAGGTTATTTCCATCTGTTAACTCTTTCTGTTGCCTCTGTCAGGGTGACCTTGTGGATACAATTGGTGAAAGCTTTGCTTTAGGTGCTTCTGGAATGGTAATCTGGGGAGGCTACAATTTAAGCCGAACTATGGTAAGTTGTTCTGGTAGGCAATGAATCAGAACATTATTATTCTTAATGATTTGGAGTATTGTTGTGATGTGAAATAATGCAATAAGTACCGTGGTTGGCATATGAATACTGGCTGAATCAAATTTCTTTTCATTTGTGGTTCTATTGTGAGACAGAAAACTCTGTAGCTGTTCCCAGTGTGGACACAAATCACTGACGTTAATTAAAATTCTCAAGACTAGGTGGCTAGCAAGTAGCCAAACCAGGACTAGAATGTGGTTTTATGACATGGTGTTCGGTGATTTTTCTACCACACCTATGTGTCTCTTCTTAAAAGAGGCTGTGTCTCCTTTTAAAGGAGTTGCAATTAGTCAACATGCATTCCTTTGTTCTTCCCTTCACTTAACTGCCGTTTATTGAACAATTATTTATTTGATTACTGATTGAATGACAGTCAGTTGCAGGGGTCAGCAAATGATGACTGTGGATCAAGTCTGGCCTGCTGCCTGCTTTGTCCAGCTCTTTTTTTAAAAAAAAAATATTTATTTATGCATTATGCATACAAGCTGGGGTGTAAGCCAGAGGTGGGGGATGGGGTGAGAGGATTCACCAGAGACAGAGTGGGGCAACTGAAATACACTGCTGCGGGGAGCAGTGGGCGAGACAGGAGAGGTCTGCTGTGCCACGTGGGAATCCCCCTGCTGCAGGGGCTCTGGAATAGCTTCATAGTGCTGCGACCTAACCCAATGTGCCACCAGGGAGGCCCTGCTTTGTCCAGCTCTTAAGTGAAGAATCATTTATAGTATTAAATAAGGAAACAGTAAAAACAACGATATTTCAGAATAAGTAAAAAATTATGGAAACTAGATGTCCCTGTCAGTGAAACTTCATTGCATCATGGTGCTATCATTTGTTGAGGTGTCAAGGACTGCTTTGTCCTTCTTTTTGGATGTGATGATACTAGTGATGCGCCTGCCCTGGAAAAAGTGTGATGGACTCAGGCCGGGGCCTTATCCTCGAAACAGAGGAGAGACTCTAGTCTAAGAGCAGAGGAGACCTTTTGATCATTTAACCTTAAGACACAATAACCATAATTTTACTTTATGTATAAAATACAGCTGCCACCTTTCTGAAATTAATTTAAAATAATCTGAACTCTTCTGCCTATTTGATATGCTTCTATTGGCTCTGGTTTGCTAACAAAGAAACACAAAATAACATTAAGAGAAACTGAATTAGTCTCTAATTGGACAAAGATAATCCCTTTCATATGTTAGAAAATGATTTAAAAATTATTCTCCTACATATATTTCTGATTTTCATTAGTTGTTTCCCCAAATCTATAAACCTTGTTTGGAGGATTGATCCATTTTATGATGTGACAACTTAAAGATTTTCTTACTACATACTTTTTAAAAATAGGAACTTGGGACACTGCTCTTACGCAGATGAGGAGTGAATCAGGTATTCCCTAATTAATAAGACGAACTGATGTATTATTTAATTGTCACACTTTTTTTATTGTGCTGTAATCTTCACATTCTTCTGTTGTGACTCTCAGATCATCTTCAGCATTATTCACCCAGGAGGGGTCCTTCAACTTCTATGTGGTTTTTTTCTATTGTATTCTGTATATTTCTGCTGCTTTCCCAATTTATGATCCTTTTGAAAGTCCTTTTTTGAAATTTACAATCCTTTTGAAAATCATTGCTTCCCACTTCTTTCTATGACATTTGTAATCAATAGAGCAATGGATCACTTGTAGTGTTTCCTCTGATTCATTGGAAACTTGAGAACCTTTAATTGCAGGTTTACTTGCAATGACTGAACTGACTTAAAACAGTTATTTTCAAATGTAAGCGAACAATTTCCTTCCATTCTGATTTATTAGTTCCAGTGATGTGATGGAACCAGCTTCTACTGGCCCCCACTCATAAGACCTGATAGCTAAATATTTAGGAATTTTGTGATCTTCTTGTAAAGTACAGTCATAATTAAAACTTAAATTATAAGAACTTAGAAAGAAATAAGTTATGTGAAATAACCAGCAATATAACTCAAAATATATGTGAGTTACTTCATTGTGCCGTTATATATACTCCATTGACTTTTTCTGTATTAGTGAACTATGCATGTTACTCCACACTACATGACAAACTGTAATAATGGGGTACTTGATCTCCACTCTGCACCCAATGACATCAGGCTGGTAGCCTGAGTTGTCCATGGTTAGACTACTTATACCATAAATAGTGACAAATGCCAGCCCTATCTTTTAGAGATTCAGTTTAGGTCTCTCAAGAAACTACATCTTGAATAGGCTACGACTTTCTAAACTCTTCCCGTCCTGCCTTCTTCTCTTTGCCTAACTTTTGTCTGTGGGTAACTGCAGTGTCATCTGTGCTTGATATTCTCATACAGGCTTTGCACTGGGGGTAAGTGGGATATTGTCACAATCCCTGAACATACGGAGCTTTGGAGGGATAGAAACAATACACAAGCAAGAGAAATATTTGATGGTAAAAGATCCTTGTAGGAAATTAAAGAGAGAGGTGAGAGTGTAGACAGGAAGGTGTGATGTGAGTCCGGCATTGTCTGATGAAAGCTGTGATTTAATGACAAGGTGGAGTCAACCATGCTCAAAATTAGAGGAAAGGGCATTTCAAGCAAAGGACCAGTAAGTGAAGTTTGAAATGAAGCTGCCAGCTCATGAAACAACTGGTCTGTCCAGCGGGTGAGAAGGGTTAACCAAAAGGAAGGATTAATCATATTAGGCTGTAGGCAAGAAAGAAAAGTTGAATTTTCTTCTAAACACAATGAAAAGCTATTGGAGGGTTAAGAAGAGGTTTCTATTGGTGCTGTAAAGTTACAACAGTGGTTTATTTATTTATTTTTATTGTTTTAAAGATTTATTTATGTATACAAGCTGGGGTACAGGCCAGAGGTGTGGGGCGGCTAGAGGGTTTGCCAGAGACAGAGTGGGGAGCAGAACAGGCAGATTGATGGAAACACACTGCTGAGGGGAGCAGCAGGCGAGGCAGGAGAGGTCTGCTGCCCCATGTGGGAATCTCCCCAACCAGGCGTCGAACTGGCATCGCCACTGTGGACAGCTCCACAGCGCAGTGCTTAACCACTGTGCCACCAGGGAAGCCCACAACAGTGGTTTTAAAGTGTAGGCATGTATTATCTGAATGTTCTTAGGTCAGAAGTCCAACATGGGTCTCAAGGAGCTACACCAAAACAAGGCATCAGCAGGATTGAAATGTTTTCTAGGGGACGATCCTGATTTATTCTTTTGGGATGTTGGAAGAGTTCATTTCCTTTTGAGTAGTTAAGAGATCTCTATTTTCTGGTTGGCTGTTGGTCTAGAGGCCACTACATTCTTTGACCTTCTCCTCTATCGATAAAAACCAGCAATACCGGATTAATTTTCTCTTACCTTGGATTTGCCCTCCTCTTTGTATCTCATTTCTAAAACCCAGCTGGAATCCATTCTGTGTTTATGAGAATTAGACTGAGAGGATCCTGAAAATTTTGCTTGATCTTCCCATCTCAATGTCCATACCTTTTATCACATCTATAAACTCCTCTTGCCATGTAAGATAACAGAGTTTAGGGTCCAGGGAATAGGGTGTGGGCAGCCTTGGAAGGTCATTATTCTATGGACAGGAGGAACTGTAAATAGATTCAGGTGGAAGCTGCCAAGATTCCTCCACTTGCCTGTTGACCCACCAGCTGCTTGCTCTGCTGAAGACTAGAACTACTCCCTCAGCACTACTCCCTCAGCACTGTCGTCATGAAAGAAAGCGACTCTCCTCTGTGTTTCTTTCTTTTTTTTTTTTTTAAAGATTTATTTATTTATACATACAGCTGGGGGATTTATTTATTTATACATACAGCTGGGGTACAGGCCAGAGGCGTGGGGTGGCGAGAGGCTTCACCAGAGACAGAGCGGGGAGCAGAACAGGCAGATCAGAAATACACTGCTGAGGGGAGCAGCGGGCGAGGCAGGAGAGGTCTGCCGCGCCATGTGGGATTCTCCGCCAGGCGTCGAACTCGCATCGCTGCTGCCGACAGCTCCACAGCCCAGCGCCCAACCGCTGCGCCACCAGGGAGGCCCCTCCTCTGTGTTTCTAAAAGAACAGTGTCCCGGTTTAAGGACACACTACTCTCGCGATGAGTCATTTTAGTTACTCATCCCTCAGACTCTGCACATTAATACATTTGTAAAAGAACTGCTTAGTTCAGCCAAAACATGAACTATAGGTAACATTTACTATAAAGTATATACAGTTGAACCTCAGTTGTTAGAACTAGAAATTTAGAAACCATATCTTTCCAGTGTTATTTATATGTGCATGGGAAATGTGATGCTTTTTATAATTTCTTGAGGAGTAAGGAAACTGTGCTAAGAACTTTTATTACCATTTATCTTTTCACCAGAACCCTATGGTGTCCAAGCTACAATCGTCCTAAGGATGATGAAGCAAATGCAAATGATTAACTTGTCCAAGATCACTGGATAGGAAACTAAGACTTAAAGAGTTTAGAAGTTTCCTAAATACATGCAGCTAGTCTGTGGTGGAACTAAGACTCCCATTAAGAGTAGTGGACTCTAGAGGTAATGCTTTAACTGCTGTATGTTCTGCACCTACCTCACCCCAGTTAGTTTGTGAATTATTGAGGAAGACAAAGGCTAGATTATGTCGGTCTCAGTGAATTAATCAGTGGCATGAAATAACTTGTAAAACTTGCAAATGTTGATACATACATTTGAAATAGTCTTGCTTGTGAAGGTAAAAGTGATAAAATAGTTCCTCTCTTTCCCTGGGTTTATTTCTTCACATTTCCTTAGACATTGTTTATTGATAGGAGTTAATTCATATAGAAACTAACTTGCTCATTGTTTTTTGATCTTTTTATAATTACAGGAGGTTTGCAAAACCTTTGACACTTTTATGCAGAATTTAATGAACCCTTACATAATCAACGTCACCCTAGCAGCTAAAATGTGTAGGCAAGTGCTTTGTCAAGAGCAAGGAGTGTGTATACGGAAAAACTGGAATTCGAGTGACTATCTTCACCTGAACCCACGAAATTTTGCTATTGAATCTGTGAAAGGTGGAAATTACACAGTACGTGGCAAACCCACACTTGACGACCTACAGCAATTTTCTCAAAAATTTCATTGCAGCTGTTATTCCAATATCAATTGTACTACAACAGCAGATGTGAATACTGTCAAAGATGTTCATGTATGTGTTGAAGATGTTTGTATAGATGCCTTGCTAAACTCGAAACTCAGTGATCCATCATATAGGAATGAGAGACCTTCTATTGCTTATATTAATGTCCCCTTTTCTACACCACCTGCTAGAGTACCCCCATGTGTTCCTGGAAAAGACCTCGATGAGAACCTCAAAGCCAAATGTTTAGTGGAAACTCTCTCCAACACCCTCCAAGAAGATAGTCAGAGCCATTTATATATTCAAGACAGTAAAAATGAAGCAGCCTCTTTCAGTACAAGTTCAGTGCTTATTAAATTTCCAATCTGCATACTTCATGTTTTGATAGCTTTTACATTTTTTTATATTTAGTAATTTAACTAGCTTAGATGATTTTTTTCATGTGCATGATAATGCTTACAGTTTTGTATTTAAAATGTTTATAAAAATACATAGTTAAGATAATAGTTTGACTTTTTGAACAAAGATTATTTTCTAATGATCAAATTAAACTTGCTATTATTATTGATGGATCAACAAAGGACATTGATCTCCACCTTAATTTTAAAAATCACAGAACTCTTTTACTACTAAAACCATTAATACAACATTATGACTGAATCTGCATTTGATTTGAATCTTGATTACTAATAGAAGAATTTGTTTTGTATGATGTTTCATTTATAGTTTATGAATGCCCTGACTCTGTAGCAAAGATTTTGCAAACTGAAAGTATATGTAAAATTCAGAGGTTCCTGTTCTGTTCTTATTCTTATGACAAACTGATTGTTAAGGCCTGTGAGACCTGTAGACCTAGGTTTTACCTGTGAAAAATGAATGTTTGTATAATACCAATTTACTGCAAATGAATGTCTTTTAAATACTTTATATATCATAATAAAAATATTACGAAAATATTAATAAAGAAGTAGTTATCTTTTATAATGTAGTATGCTATTCAGTTCTGAGCATAGAACTATGGATTTTAGCTACTTCAACTTAAATCATTTCTAAGTTGTGTTGTATGAAAATGTAACCTTTAGAAAGAGTTTATCCTGTCAAATTTTTCTTTTAATTTAACATCTTCAGAATTCATATAGACAGTAGTTCAATTTTCTTTTCATTCTTTATTGTCAAATGACAATCTTGTGTACCCAAAAGTGCCTTATTCATCTAAGTATTTATCCACTTGAGAGAGCATTTGTTGAGTGTTTATTCTCTGCCAGGTTCAGTAGGAAGCATCACAGATTCAAGAGGAAGGAGCATGCTTCTTGCCACTCTGAGTTTGATGTATGTTTGAAGAAGACAGACATTGAAATTGGAAAATTACAACGGTGTGTGATAAATGTTATGACAGAAACTCAGCATGCTGTGGCAAACAAACAAGAATTTGAGGATCAGAGAAGAATTCCAAGGATGTCATGAAACTACCGTGGGTCCATTGGCTTGAAGGTTGAATACAGTTGGGTAGTGTGGAAACTCCTGACAGAAGGAACTCGAGGAGGTTGGAACACTGAATGTGGTGTTTAGTGTGGTGAGCGGTAGATAAAGAGCACATAATGAAAACCTTTGGACTTTCTAATGAAACACTCCCATACCCCTTGGCTTCCCCTATTTTGTCCCCTGCACACATAGCACAGTGTGTTCTCTTTGTTTAGTTTTATTCCCCACTACCTCCCTCTGGTGTAAGCATCATGAGGACAAGTCTGATCTTTTAGCTTGTTGCTATAACCCCAGTGTGATGAACAGTAGCTGGTACTGTTAAGAGTTAACCAATAAATACTTTTTTGGCAAATGAGAGCCAATGGGGCAAGACATAAAGGAATTTGAAGCATGGGAGTTTGGGCTACTTTTCACAATTCATGACCTCTTTTTCATTAGCTCTGTCCTTCATCTCCACTCCACTTAGGATTCTACTGCCAAAGGTGAGTTTTCTTAAGTAAGCCACAAGAAGACATAATTGGATAAAAATCTGGAAAAGTCACTGTAGAGAGAGTAGTTTACTTAAAATACCTAATGATCATCAGTTGTTCAGGACTTAGAATGCAGACAGCAAGATGAATTAAAAAGAGCATGGAGTTTGGAGTTGCACGTTTTAATGGCTACGCCCAGGTTACAACACTGACTAGCACTATGATTGTGAGAGATAGTTAACCTGGCCCAACTCCCATTCTAATAAAATGGGAGCAACACATACCTTGTCAGATTGAGAAAATGGAGTAATCTGAGACATGAAAGTCCTTGGCCTTAAAAATAGCTCAATAAATGTCTGTGGGAGAAAGAGGAAGAGTATTCTTTTATTGGGTACAGGATGGTTCCTGGATGGTGGTTCATCTTTTCAATTTTTAATTGTAGCTATTTAATATTTTACATTTGATAGTTAAAATCCCTTAAATATTAGAAGATTCTACATCTTGTTTGTATCCTTTCTGACTTCAGTCATGGCAGTTTACTAATTTGTGTTTTTGGCAATCATTTATTGGGTTCACAGTATTTTGACCTTAGTCTACCTGAATTCTATATGTCAAAATTTGGTTTGCTTTCTTCCAGAGAAGAATTTTGTTTTTATTATCTTAGCTAAACAAAGATAATTCACATATACCATTCATCAATTTAAAGTATACATTTCAATGGCATTGCAATATTGACAGAGTTGTTATTCCAGGACCTTATTAAACTCTTGTATATTTGCATCACCCCTTAAAAACACACAAACCCACTAGAAGTCACTATCCACTTTTCTCCAGTCTTCCTAGTCTTAGAGCACTGCTATCACACACACACACACACACACACACACACACACTCGAACATTCCTGGAGCAACAGTTGGGAGAGGGCAGCCTAAACTGTTAGCGCTCTCTGTTAGTGAATTGTTTGTCATTAAGAGTCTCACAAGTCTTTCAAATCTCCTCAGCCTCATACTTACAAGATAACATTTTACTTCACAAGAGGACTATGAAAGGCATTACCTTAGTAGAACCAAGGCAACCTCCAAGCACCTAGATGCTAATGAGATTGCACCTAGATTGCTTTCCAGTTACTCCAGGAATGTGGCAAGGTGTCCTTCATTAGAAATGATCCAAGACTAAATTCTTGCTTCTTAACCATGAACCAAAGTCCCCTTTTCAATTCATTATCTCTTTTCATAGACTCCCAAGATCTACCCCTGCAATTAGCACTTGGTTTTCAACTTATTGAAAGCTGACTCTCCCAATAACTTTGACACCATTAAGCCAGGTTATGAAATTGAGGAAAAGGGCAGGGAGAAACCAAATTACACGTGAGTAATCATTAGTGACTACGTCAGTGAGGACTAAGTCATTCCGAGTCAATTCCTTCTGTTGCCTTTTGTAGTAATTAATCACAGGTCAGCAGTAAGAGATTACCATTTTGAAGTCAAATCTTGGGTGTGAAGGTCTCTATTCTTCCCTTTATTGACTCTACACCAACACACTGTTGGGGCCACCAAGAACCTCCAAGGATTCTTAAATTGCCTGTGGTGCATCCCTTCCCCCCAGATTCAATGTGTTTCCCCTGGACCCTATTCCCCCTTCCCAAATTAGTGTGATTTTGATTAGCAGCCCTTAATTGGATACCTGTATGGTCAGGCTAATGCTGCCCTCTCCAGGATTTATTTGAAATTGCAAACTTTCTTGGCTAGCGCCCTTTCTTCTCCTGCTTCTCTCTCAAGTTCTTTTTTATTGTTGTTGTTATTTTGTTTGTTTGTTTGTTTCCTGAAACAGCTCTTTTAATGAATCATTGCACATGCTGTGATTCATCTTAGGGCATGCTATTGAAGAACTAGACCTAAGTCCCATTTATTCCTCCAAATATGTAGAAACAAGCATAGATGCAGGAACTTGACTCTTGCATCGAAGCAATACTCTAAAGCATCTCCTCAATGTCCTTCTGCAAAGTCTGAAACACACTTAGGCGGCTGCGGAGGGGGCCAACTGACCTCTACGTCATGAAAATCTAAATAGATGCAAACTGCGGCTTAGGAGTTGAAGGTGGAGAGAGGGACATTTTAACTGAGCTCGTGGACCAGGTAAGATCTGAATCATAAAACGACTTTCATGACTTGCAAGCAAGTCGATAGTGGTGCTTAGGGGTAGCCCTGAGTTGGCTTGCAGAGATCATCGTGAGGAGAGGATTCTTAGGAGAGCGTGCCGAGAAGAAAGCCAGTCAAAACTCGAGTAGTGCACAGCCCGTCAGAATAATTTAAGGAGAAAAGCAAACAACAGGCTACAGAAGAAACCTGAAGGTCCCCGATCCTGTGGAGCAGGCATCATTTGGGAAAGAGCCAGTTTCAGGAGAGCTGGTTACAGCGAGGTCCGTTACGGTGGAGCCGGTTACTGCAGAGCCGGTTACAGCGAGAGCGCGAGAGCGCGAGAGCATGAGGCCGGCTCGCCCTGGAGCAGAGGCTTGGGGCGATGGGGCGAGTCCGGGGTGCCAGGCTTATTCCTGAAGGACAGGGCGGCACTTGAGGGGCCAGCCAGTTTAGGGAGACCACAATTTTGTCACTAGCGTGAATAGGGAAGGTGACAGGCTTGAGGGTGGAACAATCTTGGTCCCTTCAGCTAGTTCCCAAGTCATGGTTCAGTTGCCGCCAGCATCACTTGGCCACTGACTCCATCCTACTCGCAAATGAGACTTGAGCATTCCTGGCCTAATTTTAGCTGACCTACTAATTAGGGACCTTGAATCTGGTCATTCTCCCCTCCCACAACCCCTCCTAGCACCCTCATCACTGTCCACAATTCTCCTAAAATTTTAAAGTTTAGCCTATATCCTTAAAGATATTTAGAAACATCTGCCACCTCCTCCACATCTCCGTCCTCTTCCTTTTCCCTTCAGTATAGTTGTGCTCTAGTCACACTGAAAACATCTTCATTCAGCTTTCACCAAAATTGTAATCTTGGCTTTATCAATTATCTGTACATATTTCTGACTTAAACTTAGAATAACAGGTTATATTTCAAAATGTGTAACAATTTAAATTGTATCTAAACTAAGTTATTAATTCCACGGAGATGATACAAGGGCAGATTCCACCACCAGCCAATGAGAACACCAAGAGAGTGGATTCGGGACATAGCCCCCAAGACTGACTTCCTTTTTTCTTAATTATGGTTTTCCTAAAAAGAAAGCACTTGTTCTGGAAATAAGGTATTTGTTGAGCAAATGGGTCAAAGATTAAGCCTAGAAATGTAATTCTTCTGTATTGCTTTTTCTGTGGCCTATTTTCTTTACCATAAAAATCTTAATCACCAACTCCTCTTTGAAACTTAAAACAAAAATCCCTTGGACTATCACTCTAGTGAATAAAACATAATGAAATGATGGTTATTTTCCTTTCCACACTAAAGAATTGCTGAGCTTCCAATCTGTTCTGGCAAACAAAATTCTAGCAGTCAATATTAATTTGAACCCCTTTTAAATGAGACACTATGGAAGTTGAATGAAAGAAAATTCAATTCATCCCCAAACATGAATTTCATTCATATTTTCATATTTTCTTCAATTCTTTAGGCTTGTATATTTCAAACTCCCTCCCTTTTTGTAGTGTCAATTCAAGGAGCCGATTGGTCCCTGCCCCTAGGTATTTCAGGCAAATATCTTTACAAAGAAGATGCTATTTTAGATGTTCATATCTAGGTATATTCCCAACTGTGTCCCTAAGGCTTTAATGTACACAAGGTTTTAATGTAACAAGATATTTATTTCATAAAATATATATGTGATTTTTATGTGTATAACACTATGGCATTGACTCACCTATGTTTTTAAACCAATGCTACCTCAAATATTAACTAATTACTTAAATTTGAAAAATGAACAGGGAGGTTTAAACTAAAATGAAAAAGAATAAAAAGAACACCATATACAAAGCAATATGAAATCTTCTATGTCATTATCATTTCATGGTTGAGGATAACAGACTTCACCCTAATATTTATAACATGAAAAGACTTATAGATTTTCATCATTTAAGCTCTTACATTTTCCCTTACTCAGGACTTAGAAACTGAGAAAGAAAATGACTGTATTCATTCCTCTGGAGGCTCAGTAATGTTTTGAGAAGATGAAACAAATGTTTGCCATTGCAGAATTTGTACCATACATAAGAGGGAATAATTTTATTGATTTCAAACACAAGAGTAGGTCCTCTGTCTTCCAAAGTGAATGAAATGCTCTGCACTTAATGTTGAAAATTTGGTAAAATTTCCAAACTCTGACACAAAAATGCAGTTAACTGTATATTCCTCCCCCTCCTTTGCAGATAAGCAACTTGCAAAACATTCCTGAAAATAAAGGAAGAATAATATTTTAATGTTAAATGATCATTATCTCTCTGCTGTGCTTCTATTTTACATCAAATACTGAATAAACAAAGTATCCAGGAAGAAATAATCCATATTCAAAGTCATTATTCTTTGCCATGGGAGTACTAATGTTCAAGCATATCTTCTTCAGAATCTTTGTTGGATTCCCTGGAACACTTCTTCTGTTTCCAGTCTGTTTGATGCAGAATTTCAGAGCATCGCCTGCTATCCCAAATACTCCTTACCTCTGGGTTTCCAATGCACCAGTTGAACTTTGTGATGAAAGGCACGGTATAAAGATAGATATGAGCCTCTTCTCATTATCAGGAAGCCCCCGGAAACAAATCACAGAACAAGGTATTGCAATATTTTTTATTGATAAACTTGGCTACTATCCTTTCATAGAGTTAGGAACAGGTGAAAATGTGAATGGAGGAATCCCCCAGTTGGGATGTCTAAAAAACCATTTGAGCAGAGCTAAGCGTGACATTCGCTATTACATCGCATCGAACAACGTGGGCTTGGCTGTAATTGACTGGGCAGAGTGGAGACCTACATGGGCAAGAAACTGGGGTCGTAAAGAGGTTTACAGGGATCTATCAATTGAGTTGGTTCTCCGAAACAATTTAAGACTTACTTCTGATGAGGCAACAGAAATTGCCAAAGAAGAGTTTGAAGAGGCAGGAAAGAGTTTCATGCTAGAGACTTTAAAATTGGGAAAATCACTACGGCCGAAATACTTATGGGGTTTTTATCGATTTCCTGATTGTTACAATAGACAATATCAACACCCCAATTACAATGGAAGTTGCTTTGAAGTAGATATAGAAAGAAATAATGACCTCGACTGGTTGTGGAAAGAAAGCACTGCCCTTTTCCCATCCATTTATTTGAGTACCGACATAAAGGATTCAGAAAACACTGCACTCTATGTCCGGAATCGTGTGCAGGAAGCCCTCCGGGTTTCTTCAGTGCGCAACGTTAAAGACCCAGTTCCAGTGTTTGCGTATTTCAGTCCTGTGTTTACTGATATGCCTGAATTATTCCTTTCTAAGGTAAGTAAATCAGGGTATGAGGGCTATGAAATAGTGTCCACCATGGTGTTTAATGGAATTTAACCTCTTTGAAGGGAGGGAAATTTAGCTTTTAATAGCCTTTAGTATTATGCATCATTAGATAAGTGCAAATCAGGAAGGTTTCATCTCTAAAATCTTTGCACTCATAGAGAATGAGATAATACAAAGTTTAGCTAAGTTTCTTCCTATTTCTGTCTTGGGCCAACTCTCTTGTCAACAGAAGTAATTATAATAATAATAGGAACTCTGTGTGTTCAGTATGATAGGGCAGTGGTTGTGTAAAAGTGGAAGTATTTGGGAAGTATTTAAAAATATTATTGTGGTCTCTCCCTGCTTAGGTTGTGTGTTACTGTCCCATGTATAACACTTTCAAGTTATTTCCATCTGTTAACTCTTTCTATTGTATCGGCCAGGCTGACCTTGTGGACACAATTGGTGAAAGCATTGCTTTAGGTGCTTCTGGAGTGGTAATGTGGGGAGGCTACAGTATACCGGAAAATGTGGTAAGTTGTACTGGTAGGCAATGGACCAAAACATTTCTATTCTTTAACTTAACATTTCTATCTTTAACATTTCTGTCTTTAACTCATGACCCTCTCCTCTATCTTAAAAACCAGCAACTGGTTGATTTTTTTTCTTATTTATATTTGTTCTTCTTTTTGAATGTCATTTTAAAAAACACAGCTGGAGTCTGTTCTGTGATTTTAAGAATTCACATGATTAGATTGAGAGGTTGATTTTAATTCAGCTTGATCTCTCTCAGTATTCATACCCTTCACCATATCTATAAAGTCCTTTTGCCATGTAAGGTAACACAGTTTCATGTTCCGTGGGCAGCCTTAGAAGGCCATTATTCTATGGAAAGAAAAGGAAGATAACAGCAAATATATCAAGTGGAAGCTGCCAAGATTCCTCCATTTCCCTGTTGACCTACTACCACCTGCTTGTTCTGCGAAAGGACTAGAACTACTCCCTCAGCACTGTCATCATGAAAGAAAGTGACTGTCCTCTGTATATCTAAAAGAACAGTGGTTCCAGTTTTAGGATGCATTGGTCTGCCTCAAGATGAGTTATTTAGTTTCTCATGCCTCATACTCTGCAAAAAAATATTTAAAAGAACTGCTTAATTCACTATAACATGAACTATAGGTAACATTTTCCATAAAGTATGTTCAACTGAACTTTAGATGATTTGAGCTAGTGATTTAAAAAACTTATCTTCCCAATGTTATTTAAATGTGTATGGAAAATGTGATATTCACTACATTTATAATTTCTTGAGGAGTAATGATACCCTGGTCCTATGCCTAATCACTTTTACATACCATTTATCTTTTCACCACAACCCTAAGGTGTGCATGCTCTGCTCATCCTACAGACGAGGAAGCAAATGCACAGCCTGATGAACCTGTCCAAGATCACTTGGGTAGGAAAGTAAGACCTAGAGTTTGGATGTTTCTTAAATTCACACAACTAGTATTAGTGGAACTGAGACACCCATCAGAGTCGTGGGCTCCAGAGCTAATGCTCTGACTGCTGTACATTCTGCGCCTCCCTCACCGCCATTAGTTTATGAATTATGGAGAAAGACGAAGGCTAGTGTGTGTTAAGTCTCAGTCAATTATTCAGCGTCATGAAATAGCATGTGAAACATATAAATGTTACTAGGTACATTTGAAATAGCAAAATTCTTGCTTGTGAAGGTAAAAATGATAAATATTTTCCTATCTCTCCCAGGGCCTTTTTTTTTTAAGATTTATTTATTTATGCATACAAGCTGGGGTACAGGCCAGAGGTGTGGGGGGGCGAGAGGGTACACAAGAGACAGAGTGGGGAGCAGAACAGGCAGATCTATGGAAATACACTGCTGAGGGGAGCAGCGGGCTAGGCAGGAGAGGTCTGCTGCGCCATGTGGGAATCTCCCCACCAGGCATCGAACTCGCGTCCTCGCTGCCCACAGCTCCAGAGCGCAGTGCTTAACTGCTGCGCCACCGGGGAGGGCAAGGTCCTATTTTTTTTTCACATTTCCTTAGAAATTGTTTATTGCTTGGAGTTAATTCATATAGAAACTAATTGCCCTTTGTTATTTTGACCTTCTTATAATTTTACAGCTAGCTTGCCAAAATATAGAAAATTTTATGACTTACACACTGAACCCTTATATAATCAACACCACCCTCGCAGCCAAAATATGTAGCCAAGTGCTTTGTCAAGAGCAAGGAGTGTGTACACGGAAACACTGGAATTCGAGTGACTATCTTCACCTGAACCCAAGAAATTTTGCTATTCGACCTGTGAAAGGTGGAAAATATGTAATACATGGAAAGCCCACACTTGAAGACCTGCAGCAATTTTCTCAAAAGTTTCATTGCAGCTGTTATTCCAATATCAGTTGTATGACAAGAGTGGATGTGAATACTGTCAATGATGTTCATGTATGTGTTGAGGATGTTTGTATAGATGCCTTGCTAAACTCAAAACTCAGTGATACTTCTAGGTGGAATAGGAGACCTTCTTTTGCTTACAACAATGTCTCATTTTCTACACCACCTGCTACAATATCTGCATGTGTTCCTGGAAAAGACCTCAATGAGAACCTCAAAACCAAATGTTTAATGGAAGCTCACTCCAACAACCTCCAAGAAGATAGTCAGAGTCATTTATACATTCAAGACAATAAAAATGAAACAGTCTCTTCCAGTACAAGTTCAGTGCTTATTAAATTTTCTATCTACGTATTTCATGTTTTGATAGCTTTTACTTTTTTATATTTAGTAATTTAACAAGCTTAGATGATTTTTTCATGCACATGATAATGCTTACAGTTTTGTATTTGAAGTGTTTATAAAAGTACATTGTTAAGATAATAGTTTGACTTTTTGAACAAAGATTATTTTCTAATGATCAAACTAAACTTGCAATTATTATTGATGGATAAACAAAGGATGTTGACCACCACCTTTAATTTTTAAATCACAGAATTGTGTTACTACTATAACCACTGATAAAACATTATGACTAAATCTACATTTGATTTGAATCTTGATTAGTAATGGAGCAAAGAATTTGTTTTGTATGATGTTTCATTTATATTTTCTGAATGCCATGCCTCTGTAGCAAAGATTTTGCATACTGTGGATGTATAAGTAAAATGCAGAGTTTCCTGTTCTGTTCTTATTCTTATGAAAACTGATTGTAAGGCCGGTAACACCTGTAGACTTAAGTTTTCCCTGTGAAGAATGAAGGTTTGGATAATACCAATTTACTGCAAATAAATGTCTTTGTAAATACTCTGTGATTCATAGTATAAATGTTAAGAAAATATTAATGTGAAGTAGTTATCTTTTATAATGTAGTATGCTATTCAGTCCTGAGCATAAAACTATAGGTTTTAGCTACTTTAGCTTAATCATTTCTCCCAGTTGTGTTGTATAAAACTGTAACCTTTAAAAAGTGATTATCCTGTAACTTTTGCTTTTAATTAAATGTCTTCAGCGTTCGTATAGAAAGTATTCTAATTTTCTTTTCATTCTTGATTATCATATTTGTCCTAAAATGCCTTATATATCTAAGTACCCATTCATATCCTCAGATAGCTTTTATTGAGTTCTTATTCTCCGCCAGATTCAGTAGGAAACACCAAAGATTCAAAGTGAAGGAGCGTGCTCTTATAGTTTGTTGTATATTTGAAGAAGACAGATGTCGAAATTGGAAAATTACAAGGGCGTGACATAAATGTTGTGATAGAAACTCAACATGCTGTGACATACAAACTAGAATTTGGGGGTCAGAGGAGAATTTCAAGGATGTCATAAAACTACCTTGTATCCATTGGCTTGAAGGTTGATTAACAGTTGGGTTGTATGGAAACTCAGGACAGAAGGAACTTGAAGAGGGTGGAACATTGAGTGTGGTGTTTAATGTGGTGAATGGTAGATAAAGATGACATACCTTGTTGGATTCTTCAGAAAATGGAATAATATGACACATGAAAGGCCCTTGGCATTAAAAATTGCTCAATAAAATCAGTGGGAGGAAAGGTACACTTTTACTGGGTACAGGAAAGTGCCTGGATGGAATGTCAGAACAGTAGACTTCTGCCATCCACACTGACCATGGACCCAGTAAGAGAAGAATCCACTTAACAGAAGAGATGGGGTAGAAAAATTTTGTATAATACTTATATTTGTATATGATTAGGTTTGCAGAAGTCAACTTGAATTTACCTTAGATCAAGTATTTTTGCCAGGGAACAAAATACATAGTTAAGATAATAGTTCATACAATAGTTTGTACTCTGAAGTACAAAGAGAAAAATATTGTATATTTGCTGTCTAGTAGTTTGTATCCAGATGGCAATGAGAGATATGTAAATAGAAGTTGTCCATAGAATGTGGTATATGAATGAAAAGCAACAATTTAAGAACTGTGTATGACACAGGTTCATCAAGTCAATTAACAGAATACTAAATGAACTGAGTTATTAAAAAAAAAAATCCCAAAGTCCTATATGATGACCAATGATTGGAGAGACCCACTTTCTGGGTGACCTTAGGAAAAGGATTCACAAGGACCCAATTAGATAACATTGGAGCTGCAACTTGAAGGCTGAGTAGAAGTTTACTAGGTTGGAATGTGAAGCAAAGACACTAAAAAGGGAAGAAACCAGGAAGAAACTAAGAAGGGACATACATAATCAGGGAAATGCAATAATGTGGATGATCACAGAAGCCAAAGGCTAGGATGGAAGTGTTCAGCTCTTCAGACAGAGCAAACTATTTGACCTTGGGTTTTAACTTTGGTGTTGATTTTTGTGAGCTGATAAAGTTATCTAATGTCTTTTTGTCTCAGTTTTCTCATCTTTAAAATGGGGTGGCAACCGGGATCTTGTCTTTGTTCAAGTAGGGTTTCTTTAATCCTTCTTTGCTATACAAAATACATGAATGTCCTACAAATCATGGAGGCAACTATCCTTCCCTTTGTAAAGGTGAGTATCAATAATGCATAATTCCTGTTCTTTAGTGTTGGGAGGAAATAATTAAAGCCTTCTGGGAATGGGACTTCTAATATGTGGAAGAAGACCGGTCCAAGGCGATTTTGCTGACTACCAGTGGCATCTCTGGAAACAGAGGGGGCATACAGCACTTCTTTAAATTGAAGATGTTTGTGCTTGAGATGAAACTGAATTCTATCTAGACAATAGATGTGTTTATGTCTATAAAGCAAAAGACAACACAGTGACTGCTGGTGGCAAACTGAATAAAATGAGAGTAATCTGGGCAAAGGTAACAGTGGCTAAGTTTGTGCCCCATCAACTTCTTGGTATGGCCATAGGACATGAAATCTGCATGATACTATACCCCTTAAGGATTTACAATTATTGAAAAGCCGATAAATAAAATTGGATTTGGCCTCTTGTAAAAAAAAAATAGATAAATAATGATGGAGGATGCGTGTCTCTCCTTCCTTCCTATCCCCCATCTTCCCTCTTCTTAATTCCAGTTAAATTGCATTTTGTCCGGTTTGTTAGATTTTTTAAGTTTTCCAAATTAAACGTTATTATTTGTATCATATGTACGTTTGTTTAAATGTACCTATTTAACCTGTATTTCTTCATTCTACCTTTTCATATATCAAACTTCTCTGTGCTCACTTTCCTTCTTACTGAAGGTACCTTTTAGTTTCCATTAATGAAGGCTTGCTGCAGGAGACTTTGGTTATAATCTGATAATTTGTAAATTTTATCCTTTACACAGAAAGATAGTTTTGATATTTAAAAAAGTAAAGAGTGATAATTATTTCCCTTGCCCTTTTGTTAATCTTGCATCCATTTTCATCTCTCTCTCTCTCTCTCTCTCTCTCTCTCTCTCTCTCTCTCTCTCTCACACACACACACACACACACACACACACACACACACACACACACTCGGGCATTCCTGGGAGTGAGAGCTGGGATAGGTCAGCCCTAAACTGTTAGTGCTCTGTGTTAGAGATGTATTTGTCATTAAAAGTCTCACAAATCCTTCAAATCCTCTCAGCTTCTTTCTTACCTTACAAGATAAAATTTTACTTCACAAGAGGATTATGAAAGGCATTACCTTGGTAGAGCCTATGCATTCTCCAAGCAAATAGATGCTAATAAGTTTGCACTTCGATTGCTTTCCAGTTACTCCACAAATGTGGCAAGATGTCCTTTAGTAGTAATGAACCAAGACCAAATTCTTAACTGTGAATCAAAGTCCCTTTTTCAATTCATTACCTCTTTTAATAGACTCCCGAGATCTACCCCTACAACTATAACTTGGTTTTCAACTTATTGTAAACTGAATTTCCCAGTAACTTTACTATCAGGTCTGCCTCTAAAATTTTAGGAAAAGGACAGGGAGATGAGAAACCAAATAATACATGAGTAATCATTAGTGACTAGGTCACTGAGGACTAAGTCATTCTAGCTGAGTCAATTCCTTCTGTTGCCTTTTGGAGTAATTAATCACAGGTCAGCAATAAGAGATTACCATTTTGAAGTCAAATCTTGGGTGTGAAGGTCTCCATTCTTCCCTTTATTGACTCTACGCCAACACATTGTTGGGGCCACCAAGATCCTCCAAGGATTCTTAAATTGCCGGTGGTGCATCCCTTCCCCCTAGATTCACTGTGTTTCCCCTGGACCCTATTCCCCCTTCCCAAATTAGTGTGATTTTGATTAGCAGCCCTTAATTGGATCCCTTGTGTGGCCAGTCTAATGCTGCCCTCTCCAGGATTAATGTGAAATTGCACTTTCTTGGCTAGTCCCTCTTCCACTGTTCTCTCCCTTAAAACATTTCTTTTTTAAACAACTTCTTAATATATCACTGCACATGCTGTGATTCATCTTAGGGCATGCTATTGAAGAACTTGACCTAAGTCCCATTTATTCCTCCAAATATGTAGAAACAAGTATAGATGCAGGAGCTTGACTCTTGCATCGAAGCAATACTCTAAAGCATCTCCTCAATGTCTTTCTGCAAAGTCTGAAACACACTTAGGCGGCTGCGGAGGGGGGCAACTGACCACTACGTCATAAAAATCTAAATAGAAGCAAACTGCGGCTTAGGAGTTGAAGGTGGAGAGAGGGACATTTTAACTGAGCTCGTGGACCAGGTAAGATCTGAATCATAAAACGACTTTCATGACTTGCAAGCAAGTCGATAGTGGTGCTTAGGGGGTAGCCCTAAGTTGGCTTGTAGAGATCATCGTGAGGAGAGGATTCTTAGGAGAGCGTGCCGAGAAGAAAGCCAGTCAAAACTCGAGTAGTGCACAGCCCGTCAGAATAATTTGAGAGACGTGAACAGGATGAGGAGGAAACCTGAAGGCACCAGAACCTGCGCAGCGGGCGGCGTCTGGTAAAGAGCAGGTTTCAGCGGGAGAGGGTTACAGCGAGGTCTGTTAAGGTGAAGGCGGTTACAGTGGGAGCCCCGAAGCCGGCTCACACTCGAGCAGAGGCTGAGCAAGTTTGGGGGTGCGAGGCTTATTCCTGAAGGAACAGGGCGGCACTTGAGGGGCCAACCAACTTAGGCAATTACGACCAAAATAATGGAGACTCCACGAGTTTGTCATTAGCAGGAAAAGGGGAGGGGCAGGCGCTTGAGGGTGGAACAACCTTGGTTCCTTTTGGTTCCCCAAGTCTTGGTTCGCTTGCTCCCAAAGTCACCTGACCAATGACTCCATCCAACTCTAAAAGTGACTGGAGGGTCCCTGGTCTAATTTTAGCTGACCTGCCAGGAGCTGACTTTTACCTTGATTCTAGTCACCCTTTTTTCCACCCTACCCGCCATCACTCTGAATTCTCTCTAAAATTTGAAATTTTTACTCTAAATCCTTAAAGATAAAAACGTTTGACATGTCTCCACATCTCTTTCATCTTCTTTTTCCCTTCAGTAAAGTTATGTTCTGGGACCTCCCTGGTGGCCCAGGGGTTAAGTCTCTCAGTTTACCACCACGGAAACCTAGAACCTTGGCCCAAGTTTGAACCCCAGTCAAGGAGCTAAACCCATGCTGCGTCTCTTTTTCACCCTTTGCTCTCTTAGCAGTTTGTTTCAGTAGATCCACCTGTTCTGCTCCCTCTGGGGAATCCTCCCCCACCATCTTCGACCTGCACCCCAATTCTTCTATGCAAAAATAAACAAATAAAATTTTTTTAAAAGTTATGTTCTGGTTACATTGAAAACATCTTCATTCAGCTTTCAAGGAAGTTGTAATCTTGGCTTTATCTACATCTGTCCATATTCCCGACTTAAATTTAGAATCACAAGTTATATTTCAAAATGTCTAACAATTTTAATGGTTAGAGGATTGTATCTGAATTAAGTTGCTAATTCCACTGAGACAACACAGAGGCAGATTCTGTCACAGGCAATGAGAATACCAAGAGAATGGATTCTGGAAGACTGACTTCCTTATCTGTTATAGTTTTCCTAAAAAGAAAGCATTTGTTCTGAAAATAAGGTATTTGTTGAGCAAATGGGTCAAAGATTTAGCCTAGAAATGTAATTATTTTGTATTGCTTTTTCTGTCATCTACTCTACCTCAAAAATCTCAATCACCAACTCCTCTTGAAAACTTAAAACAAGAATGGACAATCATTCTAGTGAATAAAACGTAATGAAGTGATGATTATTTTCCTTTCCCCACTAAAGAATTGTTGGGCTTCAAATTTGTTCTGGTGGGCAAAACTCTAGCATTAAATATGAATTTGAACCCCTTTTATATGAGACACTATGGTAGTTCTGTAGTGTCAATTCAAGGAGCTATTGGTCCCTGCCTCTTAATATTTCAGGCAAACATCTTTACAAAGATATTATTTTAGCTGTTCATATCTAGGTGCATTCCCAACTGTGTCCCCAAGGCTTTAAATGTACACTAACAAGACATTTGTATCATAAAATGTATATATATAGATATATATATCTATATGTATGATTTTTTATGTATAATTATGAAAATACTCTATACTTCAATATATAATAGCATCTTTTACTTAATGGATTCAGCTTTCCACAGAAAATTCAGTAACACATGAATTCTATGATATATTTATTCAGTGATTCTTTTATCTCCCCGATGTCCTTTTGTCTTTTTGCTGTCATTTATGATGAATTATTTCATGTTGAAAAGAAATCTATGTTTTAACCACTTAGATTCTTCTATATATTTCTGATTTTCACCTACAGATAGAAATATTCCTAGGACATTTAGAAAACTAATCAGTCATTCTTCTTTGACTTTTAGAGAGGTCTTTAATATTAACCCAGGTCTGCAGAAAAAAAGGGGTGTGGACAGCATGTTAAAGTAGTTTTATTTTTTTATATTTGTTTTTAATATTTGTTACTTTAAAAAATAAAGATAAATTCTACAGATAGTTGACATACAATTTGACATATGTACATTTATATATTTATAAATTTATCAGACAATATACTTTTTAGTGTATGTTTAAAAAGGTTTGGAGAACATTGCTCCTATAACAAAATGACAAATGCCTGATAGCAAATACTGGGGATGTGAACACATGTGCTATAAAAGGTTTCTTGTTCAGTGAAATTTTATTGAAGTGAGATCATCAAAATGGTACTTGTTGAGACAAGAAAATTTCTCATATTGAGTAGACAAAAAATAAACCTTTACCATGTAAAATTTTGCAGAGGAAGAAGACTTTTCCTGTATTCTACTGGTTCTGTGACTAGGGTTGAGAATTCAAATGGCAAATGACAGATAATCAGGAGAAAAGCATAACAAATTTATCTGGTGTTAATGTTTTGATACTAGCATGAACTCTTATGTCATATAGCAGCTTATAGAAAAGATAATGGCAGATGAAAGATGATGATCATTTTTATAGAAAAATGATGACCCTAAGAAACTAATAGACCTGAGAACTCATCTACCATTTTAACAAAGATCATACTTTGTGGAAGTATGTGACTTCAGAAGGGAAATAGGGATTTGAGCTAGGGGCAGAAAATTGAGGGAAGTGCCAGGATATATTTGGAGGACACTATTGGAAGATAAGAGCTATTTCATCTGGTCATCATTTCCTCATTTCTAGTGATAAGAATGCTGTCTTTCTGGTACATGAAGGACATGTTTCTATGGGAAATTTTATGTTCTGACTTCAGGCAGAAAAGGAGAAGGTCAGAGAGCCCCTCTTGTATCTGCTGTTTCTAAGTGTTTTTGCTCAGTATAATCAGTCTATACTGGCATATTTGGGGTGGCACATTCTGATCTCCTTCATTAAGTCATATTCAGAAATACAAACTTCATGTACACATCACCCAATTTGTACATCTATTAACTCATTGTCAACCCTTTCACCTAACCTCCAATCTTCCCGCTTCTTTCCCCTAGGGGTCCTTCTTGAATTATTTTGAAGCAAATTTGAATAGAATATATCATGATATGTAAAAAATAGATTTAGAATGATTATTTCAGCTTTAGGATATTTTACCTTCTCTGAGAAATGTTATCCATTCATCCTCTTGAACTATGTTATAGCTATTATTATTATTTTAACTACTTTTCTTGTAAATGAGGGGTTTTGAATTTACAGACAGGTAGTGAGTGATTGTCTTCTTAATACAGTCTGGTTCATCAGAAATGAAGGAGTCATAAGTGATTCCCTTCCTTAATCTCCCAAATACATTTGGTGATCAATGGCAGGTAAAACTTGTACTCTACCCATGCCTCTCTTCCACACTTCTACTAATGTATGTAGCTTCCATCTTGCCCTCTCTAATTGTGTCTTGCATACAGTGTCTACAATGACAATTCTGAAACAAATCTGAGTGAGTTACTACCCTAACAAAAGAATCCTTTTGACCTCTCCGAGCTCTGTTGACTGACGTTTTCTTATTTCTTCCTCACAATATTTGAATGCTGCCAACATTCAAATGTACTAGATTTTAAAACAGATATTTCCACTTTTGAAAATGAACATATTAAAATTTGGATAAGGTTTGATTCCAAAAAATTAAGCCAAAATAGCAGACCTTCTTTGAGGATAGAACATGAACTTTGACCTTGCCACAGTCCCCACATATTTTATCTCTTTCATTTATTTAGCTATCCGCCTAAGAGATACAATCAAAATTCTTTGGAATCTGTTTCCTCATTGCCAAAATTCTGTTTCCTTTGATAGTCTCCTATGTTGGAATATTGAATACATCTTTTCAAGGTGATTCTTCAGTGTCTAATTTTTCTCTCCATTTCCAGCCCAAACTCCATGGGTTTGTCCAACTTTAACATAGTTCTCTCTCTGAAACCACATGGCATTATCTAGTTAGCTTAGATATTTGGTTCTCATGGTGCTGTAGGCATACCCTAAAATGTTATCATTGTGCTCTTTATCTCGAGTCATCATTTTGAAAGTGATTTGGTAAATCTGTCATCCAGCTGAGTCCCTACCGTGGTTGAATGCATTTTCTTTATTCTGGAAGTAGTGGAATTGCTAGATGATAAACCCTAGAAGTCTGACTGTGGACCTGAAGATAGTGGAGAGGAGGGATGATGGAGAGCAGGGTGTAAAAGGAGCACAGTGGACTGTGGTGGAGGACTGAGGGTGCACTGGTGGGGGTGTGCTGATAAGTATCTGAGGGGGTGTGACCCTGTGCCTTCGAATCACATAGGGTTGTAAACCGCTGTTAGCTCCAGTATTAACTAACTGCTTAGATTTGAAAAATGAAGAGTAAAGTAAAAAGAAAAATAATAAGGACACCATAATCGAAGCAAAATTAAATCGACATCATTATCATCTCATGGTTGATGATAACAGATTTTAACATTGATATTTATAACATATAAATGACAGAGGTTTTTATTGATTAAGCACTTATCTATTTCCTTTCTCTGGGCATAGAAACTGGGAAGGAAAAAGAAAAAATGGCTGCATTCATCCCACTGCAGGCTCAGTAATGATTTGAGAAGATGAGACAAATATTTGCTATCACAAAATTTGTATCATACGTAATAGGAAATTATTTCAAAAACAGGAGTAGGTCCACCACTCCAAAATAAGTGAAACTCTGCACTTAATGTTGAGAACTTGGTAAAATTTCCAAACTCTGACACAAACATGCAGCTAATTGCCTATTCCTTTTTTTCCCCAGTTGCAGATAAGCAACTTGCAAAACATTCCTGAAGATAAAGGATGAATAATATTTAAATGTTACATTATCATTATCCTCCTCCATACTTCTATTTTACATCAAATTCTGAATAAATGAAAGTGTCTAGGGAGAAATAAGTGGTATTCAAAGTCATTATTCTTTGCTACTGGAGCGCAAATGTTCAAGCATATCTTCTTCAGAATCTTTGTTGGATTCCCTGGAACACTTCTTCTGTTTCCAGTCTGTTTGATGCAGGATTTTAGAGCATCACCTGTTACCCCAAATACTCCTTACCTCTGGGTTTCCAATGCACCGGTTGAACTTTGTGATGAAAGGCACGGGATAAAGATAGATATGAGCCTCTTCTCATTATCAGGAAGCCCCCGGAAATAGATCACAGAGCAAGGTATTGCAATATTTTACATTGATAAACTTGGCTTCTGTCCTTTCATAGAGTTAGAAACAGGTGAAAATGTGAATGGAGGACTCCCCCAGTTGGGATGTCTAAAAAACCATTTGAATTAAGCTACTAATGACATTCGCTATTACATCACATCGAACAACGTGGGCTTGGCTGTAATTGACTGGACAGAGTGGAGGCCTCTCTGGGTAACAAACGGGGCTTCTAGAATCATTTACAAGGATCAGTCTATCGAGTTGGTTCTCCAAAACAATTTAACACTTACTTTGAATGATGCCTCCAGCATTGCCGACGAAGAATTTGAAAAGGCAGGAAAGACTTTCATGCAGGAGACTTTAAAATTGGGGAAATTACTACGGCCGAAATACTTATGGGAATTTATTTATTTCCTGATACAATAAACGATATAAAAAACCCAATTACAATGGAAGTTGCATTGATGTAGATATAGAAAGAAATAATGACTGGTTGTGGAAAGAAAGCACTACCCTTTTCCCATCCGTTTATTTGAGTACCGAAATAAGGGATTCACAAAATTCTGCAATCTATGTTCAGAATCTTGTGCTGGAAGCCCTTCGGGTTTCTCAAATGCACAACAATAAAGATCCACTTCCGGTGTTTGTGTACCTCCGTCCAGTGTTTACTGATACTCCTGAGATATTCCTTTCAGAGGTAAGTAAATCAAAGTATGAGGGCTATGAAATAGTGTCCACCATGTTGTTTAATGGAAACGTCATTTTTGAAGGAAGGGAAATTTAACTTTTAATAACCTTTAGGATTATGCACAAAGGTGATATGCTTATATTATATAATTGCAAAATAAGAACGTTTTTGCAATCATGGAATAAAGTAGAACAGGCAACGTTCAACTCAGTTATTTCCTGTTTCTTTCCTGGGCCTGTCAACAGAAATAACTAAAATCATACTGTGAACTTTGTATGTTTGGTATAGTAGGGCACTGTTGTTTAAAAGATAGAAATAAACAGAGGGTAAGAATTTAAATATTGCAGGCTCTCCATGCTTAGTTTGTGTGTTACTGTTCCATTATAACACTTTCAGTTTATTTCCATCTATTAATTCTTTTTATTGTTTCCACTAGACTCACCTTGTGGACACAATTGGTGAAAGCTTTGCTCCAGGTGTCTCTGGAGTAGTAATGTGGGGAGGCTACAATATAACCCAAAATGTGGTAAGTTGTACTGGTAGGCTATGGATCAAAACATTTCTATTTTTAATGATTTGGGGTACTGTTGTGATGTGAAATAATAAAATAAGAAGTGCATACCTACATAAGTAAATAAAAACTTGTTCTGGGCTAGATTTTAAGCATATAAATAAATGTTGATAATTTTGTAAAATTTACCGAGAGAATAGAAACAGACACACTGATTTAGAATTTCCTTTTTTTAAAAATTAAGGTTTTATTTAGTTTGCGTTGTGTCTCATTTAATCATTTTTATTTTATTGAGGTAAAGTTGGTTTACATCAATGTATTTGTTTTATGGATTATAGGTTCACATCTCTACAAATGCATGTTTCCAAACCATACCCACCACCCAGAGCTTTGTTTTTTGAGTTTTAAGTTCACAGCAAAATTGAGGGGAAATGATACAGGTTTCTCCCGTAACTCTCACCCTGCACCCCACAAACACAAACTCCTCCATTATCAACACCCCCCACCAGAGTGTGCAATTTTTACAACTGATGAATCTTCACTGACATACCACCACTCATAGTTTACTGCTTAGTCTTGGTGTTGTGTACTATAGGGGTGCAATTTCTTTTTGTGTACTGCTACATTTTCAAGAGATAGTTCTATATAAACATTTTATAAATTAGAACTTAAAACATAGGGGCCTCCCTGATGGCGCAACGGGTTAAGTGCAGCATTGTGGAGCTGTCAGCAGCGGGGACACGAGTTCGATGCCTGGCCTGGCGATTCCCAAATGGCGTGAAAGACCTCTCCTGTGTCGCCCGCTGCTCCCCTCAGCAGTGTATTTCAGTCAATTTCCCTGTTAAAAAAAAAAGATTTATTTATTTTTGCATGCTAGCTAGGGTGGAGGCCAGGGTCGTGGGGTGGTGAGATGACTCACCAGAGACAGAGTGGGGAGCAGAACAGGGAGATCGACTGAAATACACAGCAGAGGGGAGCAGCGGGCGAGCAGGAGAGGTCTGCCACGCCAGTTGGGAATCTCCAGGCCAGGCATGGAACTCATGTCACTGCTGCCTACAGCTCCGACAGCTCCGCTGCGCTGCGCTTAACCTGTTGCGCCACCAGGGAGGCCCAATAAATAAATCTAAAAAAAAAAAAAAAAGAATTTAAAACATAGGTACAGGGTGGGAGTGTGTTGAGAACAAAACAGGAAAGGAGAACAATGGATGAATAGTGGATTATGGGTGAACTGGCAGTGGAGGCACTAAGGTGGTGATACCTGAGGGGATCCTTTATGTCCACAATACCAATGATCATGTAAGCCAGTGTTACTGCAATAAAAAAATAAAACAAAACATAGACGGATAGAAACAAATACCTTACAATAGATGATATAAAAGAACTTGGTGACATCAATTTTTAAAATTCCTTGTAGATTCTTGATGTGTTTCTATCATCAAATGCTCTGGTAGCATTTGCAACTGTGAAGCATGAATCTTGGCTGCCCCTGGCTCTAGTGCAATTATTTTTCTATCAACAAACTCCTCTTCTCTTTGCTTGACTTCGACACAAATTATGCCAACATGTCACAAATCAATTCATCTTTTTCAAAACAAAATGTTGGCCAGAGTCTTTCTAGAAGAATTGTTAATAACAGTTTCTTAAGAATTTTAAAATGAGTTGAAAAAATTAATACTAGGAAGATATAGTGAGAAATCCCAAGAGATGGTCTATACAATCCTTTTGTATAGACAGAACCTGCACAAGACTGCCCATCAAATGTATAGTTGAGCTGAAAGGAGAACCTCAATCTCCCATCTCAGTGCCTTTTCTATTCTAAAAAAGGATAGGTGGAATTTTTGATGACCAACTTAGCTATACTGGAAATACCTACGCATTGCCCTTAAGAAAGGGCTTTTTAAAACTGGTTTTCAGCATAGCTACAAGACTACAAGACTTCAGAGATAAAATGCAGATTTATATTATGAAGCAGAAAAGTTCGATTTGAATTAATTAACTTATATTTTAAAAAAATCTTAGCTGTTCTGTGGACACATTCAGTGCAATAATTCTGTATCAGAAGCTCCTGTGGTGAAGTACCACATTAGATAAACCATCCCTTGACTTCAAGAAAAAGATGGTACTGATACCAGGCAAATTGGGCTTCAAAATTGGCCAAAGGCAGTGCCCAAATTGCTTACCAGTCACTATCTTGGTTCTGCACCCACACAAGACTACTCAGGCTTAGGGAACAATAACAATGGGATTTATTTAACAAACAGGGATAAGCAAAGAATTACTGAAGTCAACATATGGCCGATTACCTTACTTAAAGCAATGTCCAGTCCTTTAAGTCCCAGGAAAGTAACAAAGGTGGCGTCTTCCCGCCACTGCTGAGGTGGAGCTCCTCTTCCAAACAATAGGCTGCGTTTCCACAATGGCATCTTCCTTTTTCTGTAGACGTGCAACAGCCAGAGTATAGGCCAGGTTCCAATTCACGAGTACAACACAGAACACAACTGGAGATGCTCCCGAAACTGCCAACTGCCAACAGCACCAGGTCAACAACATTGCAAACAGCAACTACAGCAGCCAGACGGCCCAACACACTGCACTCCCGAATTTTAGGAAGGCACCTGCTGAGGGCCTCTGCCTTCTTCCTTTGGCTGCAGTAAAGACGAAACTGGGAGCAGTTTCCGTTGCTTGGCTACTTGCTAAGCCTCCAAAGTTGCTGGCCCCGAAGTCACTGAAGATTCAAAGACGTTTCTTCTTTTCCTACATTATGGTGACTGCTTCCTCTATTCCTGCATCGTGGGAACTAACTTCCCCTTCTCCTTCAGTCCCTTTTATTTCTCATCAGACTCTCCAACCCAAACTCCATACTTTGCATTTTTTCCCTGGGGCTATTCATTCTCATCAGCAAACCCCCTCCAGGGGGCACCACCTTTACTGGACTTTGGACTCAGCCCAGTTACAGTACAACAAGAGAGTCAGAAAGCCATCCAATGTTTTCCAGACAATATTGGGTCCTCGGGCAAGTTAGGGTCAATTAGGCAGCTTCAGACCAGTACAGACAGGGACTTCCGGAGAGTTAAAGAGGCTTCTGAGACAAGGAAAGTAAATTCTAAGAGGTGTTAACCAAACATGGTCCAGAGATCAGGTCAGAAATCCAGAGGGCTAATGGGAGCAGTAAATTTTAAGAGATCTTGGACAGGGGCGGTAAAAGGAGAACATTTAAGACAAGAACTGGGAAAATTTGCACATCTGCTAGGAGTGTAAGAGGGTGGTTCTCAGGAAAGGGGAATGTCCCAGGGCCCCACCCCCACCTCAGGCCGGAGAGATCCAAGACATCTAGGACTACAAATCCCAGAATGCCATCATCACCGAAGGAAGGATGCTGAGGACTGAGGGTGGAGTTAAGTAAGGGTTTTGGTATTTAAAAACCAGACCTGTGAGCTTGGAGGGGGTGGGGGGGGAATAGCTCGTGGTTGTGGATCTCCAGGTTTTTGAGTGGGCCGTAAGATTCCAGCTCAGCGGAACTGGTAGGACACATTCACCAATTTATTCTTTTTCCTTTCCCTTTTTGTAAATAATCCCTTTTATTAATTTTATTGTGTGTGTCTGCAGTTGAGTCTTTTAAGTCCCTTTTAAGCGCACGGGTGAGAACCCAGACAGGCACTCCATTTATATCGGGGCTGCCCTGTAACAGGAGGAGTATAGTCCCTAGGAGAGAGAGCCAGTCACAAAGTAGGATGACGACATTTTAGGATAGAGAAAGAGAGGTTTAAATATTCCCTAGACACAGTTCCACGTGGTGTCTTTTACCCAGGCATCTCTGCCTTGGAGTCTTTGCTTTTGTTCTTTCACCTCTACATAAACTTTTCTTTATTTTCTAAGTAAAAATTTGCCTCTCTCTGCTTATTTATCTGAGAGTTTGTCTACTAATTCTCTCTTGCGGCTTCATGGGCCAAGAACCCGTGGTGATTCAAGGGTTACCAGAGTGAAAGTAGCAGCAGCAGCAGCTGTAATCAGGTGACAGCACACACCAGCTTCAGTATAAAATGGTATCAGTGATTTTGTACTCCAAGGAATGGCTTGCCAGTCTATGAAAAGATATCTCGAAGGTTTAATCCTATTCAGTGGGGAGGCGTCCCAAGTTAACCAGGGAAAAGGGGCAAGAACAAGTTCCAGGTCTGCAAAACAGCATGCACATGCGCACCACAGTGGAGAGATAATACAAGAAGACCACCTTGGCTGATGAGAGAGCACGAAGGGATAACACAATGCTAAATTTGTTAAGGGGCGTTGCTTTTAGCAGTGAATATTACCTCTTCAAATTTTAATTGGTATTTTGATTGTAGTATTTTGCTTTAATGATATTTCTTTTTAAAGGTTATTTAATACACATAATACTAGTCTTTCCTTTTATAGTAAAGTAGGGCAATGAGGAAATTTCTCCTGCCCCTCTAGGTTCTTAGCAATCAACAGACAGAACATCAGACAGATCAGTAGTAGAAAAGAACAAGTTTACTTACATATATGGACATTCTATGTGGATGTATATTCTAACATAATGGAGTAAAACCAAAGAAATTTATCCTAAGCTAAGAAATGGAGGAGAGACCAGTCACTGCAAGGAGAGAGGGGGGACTGTGTGATAACAGGATCACATACTCTGCAGTTTGGTGTTTATTTTGCCATATAGATTGATTTTTCCAATACAAACTTTATTTCTGGAGATAGCCTTAATAGCCCTGTTTCTCATTCTTCTAGGGAGTAGTAAAAAGGGTTTCTTGATTCTTCCAGGCTTCAATTAACATTGGCTTGAAAATAATCCACGGGCCAAAGCATCAACTCTTGGAAACACTAATTTTGAACATCTAGGAGAGGCCTAACCTTCCATTGTGATGCTGTTTTTATTTTACAATCAATTTGCTTAAACTTGAATGAACTTTAATATTTAATTTTATAATCAACATGGCTACAGATGTGTATAGGTATAGAAAAAACTATGCAGGTGGGACAAACATGACTCTAGCTTGAGAATCTTTATACTAGTCCAGTGTTTGACAAATTTTGGCCCTTGCACCAAAGCTAGTTCCCCACCTGCTTTTGCAAATAACACATCATTACATAGAACACACCCACTCCCACTCACCTGTTACTGCCTGACTTCTTTCCTCTACACTAGCAGAGTTGAATAGTTGAGATTAAGATTCTAAGACCCCTAAAGCTCAACAGATTTTGCCATCTAACCTTTTACAGAAAAAAATTTACTGGCCCCTCTACCAAGCTAAACAATGAGAGCATTAAAACATCTTAATGATCAGTGTGATGATGAGCTTTGAAGGCTCTGATACATCTCACAGTCATACTTGTCCTTTCACTTTTGTCGCTTTTCTACATTAAGGACAGTTGAGTGCCCTTCTACAGATCTGGAGCATTCCAGGACACCTAAGGGTGAGGCCATGTGAGAACACTGGGCTATTATGAGAGTTTCTTTTACTGTTTGACAGGAGGGATACTGTCTTCTCAAATTCTCTTTGATAAAAAACACCGGGGTTTAATAAAAGGAGCAGATGAGTTACTGAGGCTCTGATGCCCCACTAAGATTGGAATAAAACTTGAACTTCAAAGGGTCCCAGTAATGGAGGGAAGGTCAATATCTTTGATTCTACATGGGGATGAGATCAGGAGACTTTGGATAAGTGAGTTGGAAACAATTATTCCCAAATGAGTGTTGCAAAGTGGAGATTGGTTCAACAGGTGGTCAAGGTTCTGCCATCCTCTGATTTGATTTTCCTTCAGGTCAACAAACTTACTCCGGTTAGGTCTTCTGTAATCAGCACTCTTGCAAAACTTTCCCCCTACTACTTTGCTGTTTGAGCTGGTAATAGGTAGAACTCTGCTATAACCAGATGAGCCCTTGCTTTGTCCCAAGCACGGTTTCAAATGATAGCTAGTAACTCATTTCATCCTTCCATTTACCTCATGAAGTGCTATTACTATCTCTATTTCACAAAGGAGGGCATAACAGATAGAGAGTTTTAATAACCTGCCTGAAACCACAAAATTGGTGTCTGAAAGAGTGGAGACTTGAATACAAGACTTGATCCCAAAGCCTATATTTTAATCATTTCCGTAGGCTGAACTTTTTCTGGTAGCGATGCCCTGTTGACGGGAGAGCAGGAAAGCCACCCTGTGCTTTCTGTGTACCTTGAAGAGGATGAATAATCCTCTTCTATGTGAGAAGTCCCTGAAGAAGTTTAATGCAAAAATTTCTGGAGAACCCCATCCCTGGTTTGGCAAGCAAATTAACAAGGCCATCTTTCCAGGCTCCACATTGTATGCAGAAACACTGCGCCTGAAGGTATCAGCCATTTCCAGTAAAGAAGATTTAACAGTGGGCACCAGCTTTTGCATCTCTGCAGTGCATCCTTTTGATGGAGCATTTCCACCCTGCACTGACTTCTGCTAGCATCAGCATAACTATAGATCAGGACAATTTTGAACTATCAAGAACAATTACATTTTTAATATCAGTGACTCATTCCTTTTATCCATATAAGCTAAATTCAAACTTGTGTTTACTGGAACAGATCTCACAGAGTGAAATCTGTTGGATTTGAATCCTCTGCTGGGGTTTGAATCCTCCCTTTGAGTATCTAATCAACTCTTTGCCTAACTGTTGTTGAGACTTTATTTTCAGTTGACAGGTTGGATGCTGAGACTAAGAAAGTTGGCCTTACAAGGGCTGGAGGAGAAAGTCCTGTTGCACACTGAATCATTTTTCTCTTTAGACTACACTTTCAAAGAGGCAGAAGATTAGACATTAGCTCTTAGAGTCGGACTGCCATTGTCAATCCCTCCTTGTGGACACGAGGCCTAAACATTTACAATCAATTTGCTTAATTACCATTCTTTCCCCACCTGACTCTTCCATTATGAGGAGGTAAATGCACCCCATATTATATAGTTTCAAGTTACTCTGTGGATTTATTTTCCTTTTCTTAACTTCCTGCAAAGTCTTGTTTAAATAGCCTGGCCTCATCTCACTTGTGTGAAGGATAATATCAAAGGAAAGAAGCAATGGGTCATATTTAACCAAAGAGAACTATTTTCTTTGTCCTGAGGCTCACATGTTGATGGCATCCTGGGTGCATTTATCTCTTCAAACCAGCTTTGTGTTCTTTGAGTAAATACCCCAAATAATTGAATCATATGGAATTTCTATTTTTGATTTTTTTTTTTTGAGGACTTTCCATGCTGTTTTCCATCAAGGCTGTACCAGTTTACCTTTCCATTGGTTACTGAAATATCCACTGCTGTGAAATGAACTCAAAGTTTAGTGAAAGAAAAATTTATTGAAGAGGCTATTCAGAGTCAAACTGAGGATCCGGGTTCAGGGCCAATATCAGATTTTTCTGAGGAACAAGCCTTCCCTTAGAGTTTTTGGCCTCAGTTTATATAGGTAAATTATATATATATTTTTTTTCTTAACAAATATAAGATGACATTTGGTTAATTTCTAACGTTTTCAGTTATCTAGAGGAGGTTGATTTTGAATAAACTTAGTTAACTCATAAAGAAGGATTGTTCATCACTTCAAAGCAATTCCTCTCTATAACAGAGCTCATTTAGCCAGAGCTGTCTGTGTTTGGGAAAATGGAAAGATAGAAGCTTATTTGAATCTCTTAACTTCATGCCCCTTCTTCCTATAAATCCTAAACATAACAGGTCCCAATTTTGGGGCTTTTTTCAGATGTTTCTTTCTCCAAGTTTTTTCACAGTGAACAGGAATAACTTGTCTACTGATACCAGCCTCTAGAGGTGGCCTTGGCAGGGTGAAGGTGGACATTTAAATATCTATCTATCTATATTTTTTATTTATATCTTTTACAAAATAGACATTTTCTAACAGAGAAAAGTAAAATTTTTTCTTGGTTCACAGCAGCAAGAAAAAGTACCTCTTATCTTCCTAGTTGCTTCTTCACCATTTACTATCTTTAGCCTAAGACCCTTTGTCTTCTAAATTCTTCACAAACTTATTGTTTCACTGTCTAAAAGGTACAAAAGCTTCTTGCCTTGGTCTTTTTTTGGTCTTCATCATCTTGTGAAGTCTCTCAAGTATGTGCAAAATTAAAAACAACAACAACAACAACCTGGTATGTTTTTCTCCTCTTCCTCTGACATTGTCAGTTTAATTTTCAGACTTGGACAGGGAGTGAACTGGGTTGAGGAAAACTTTTCCTCCTCTACCTATACAAGGGGCTAATTATGATGAAGGATCATGTTATCCAAGCCAGGTAGAAGGGAACTAGGCAAAAATCATAATGGAGGAGTCAGGTGGGGAAAGAAGAGATGTATACACAGGAGGGGTGATGTTTAAAATTAAAGCTTGAGAGAGTTTAGCAAGTCTAAGATATGACATTATTGAGAGAACAGAATCAGTAAGAGTAAAGGGCTGTATCCTAGCTGAACTAGCTATGTTGTCATTATAACCACCAAAATTTAGGACATGAGTACCTTTGGGGTTGGTGATAGGTAAACCCAGGAGGACGTTTTCAGGAAGGAGAGAGAATGGGAGGCAGCTTTGAGGGAAAACTCATCAAATTGGTACTAAAAATGGTAGAGGAAGAAGAAATAATGGTCAAGAAATGTTAATGAGGAATGAGGAGATAATTACTATAGTTCTAGACCAAGAAGTACATCTAAAGTAACAGAAAAACAGCTTGGACCTGAGGAGGCTGTGTGCTTAGACACATGTGGCAGTTGAGCAGTAAGATGTACAAAACATTCCAGGAAGTGTTGGAGAACACAGAGGGTTTGCTGATGGAGATTATGTCTCCCAAAGGGCACCATAGAGTGGTCTGGGAAGTTTGAAAGGGGAGAGAGACTAGTTTTGTGAAGATAAGAGTCCAGGTAATAAGGGATCACCTGAAAGTTTGGATTTCTTCTGAGTAATCAAGGAAAAGAGAGACTTAGGTAAATAATAAGATTAATCCTGGTGGTTTCTTAGGGGCATGGGATGATCAGCTCCAATCACAGACCCATTCTTTGTACTTCAATGTGCAGTGACAATACAGGGAGTGTGAAGGTTGGCAGTATGGCATCTTCATCTGTGTTGCATTGGGCAACACCACACTAATACATGGGCGTCATGGAACAGGCTACATAATGCAGGATGCTGCTCAATGAGCAAGATCCTGACCTTCTTATTGATAGAATAATCATACACTAGCAGTTACATGGAGTAGGAGGACAAAGGGAAAAATATGGGTGAAACTAACGAATGTGTTTTTGCCATCTAGGGCTTGGTGCGGGGGATATGAGTCTGTTGACCAGATAATTTTTATCTGCTTGATGACCAAGTATTGTAATCAAAGCCATGCCTCAGACCCCAGCCATGGTTCTAATCTTATCAACAAGGTGTTCCACTGATCAGCTTCTGGGGTGCCTTGTCATACATTGGTCCTCAGCCCCTTGGACCTTCCCAGTCATACCTCATGATGCATAGCCTTCCCAGAATGATCAAGCTTTCTGCTTTTGGTTGATATGAAAGGCACCTTGTAAGGTTTTGCTATGACTGTTGATCAGGAAGTTCTGACCTTTGTGTAGGAAAGCAGAACTGCAGGTAGCAAGGAATGGTGGCTGAACAAGCCACGTAAGTCTAGCAGACACACACATCTGGAGCACATGGGACTCTCTGGAGTTATTTCTGGTTTACAGTGCACTGTTTGGGGACAGAGAGAATTCCTGAATGGGAAATGTGAATAATTATGATAATTGTATCTATTTTACAAAGAGTATATTATGTGCCAGAATGTAGTACTTACTATAGCAATATTAAATAGTTTTATTATCTTTATATATTACAGATTAAGGAATTGAGGCACAAAGAAATTTTAACTTTCCCCAAATGATGCATTTACCTACATTATCATTGGAAATTAAGTTAGTTATTGCAGTGGCTTGAAAGTGTTCTTTCAAAATTCATAGCCCCCTCAAAGGTCAGAATGTGAGCTTCTTTGGAAATAGTCTTTGCAGATATAATGGGCTAATTAAAAATGAACTGCTAGTGAATTAAGGTGACTGTGTCTTTATAAGAAGAGGAAAGGTCACAGACACACAGAAGGATGAAATCCCTGTGAAGATGGAGGAAGACACTGAAGTGATGCAACTACAAACCCAAGAAATGCTGGCGCCATCAGAAGCAGGGCAAGACAAGGAGAGATTCTTCCCTGGAGGCTGTAGAGAAAGCATGGCTCCCCTGACCTTGGCTTCATATTTCTAGCCACCCAATATATTGTGAGACAATGTATTTCTGCTTTTTCAGCCACCATATTTATGGTGATTTACTATAGCAATCCTATAAAATGAAAGCAGTGATATTGTTATGACTCTGAGGATTCTTTGTTAGCCTGACTAGATGATAAGTGAGTCTAAATTTTATTATAGAGCATAGTTGAATATGGGCATTTCTCCAAGCTTCAGGAGAATACGTTATTCAGTGGAAAGGGACTCGAGGGAACAGATGGTACAAAATCAGTAACTGAAACACATTAATGCATCCTAAAAATGCATTTATTTTAGATATTATGTATTGCTCTCTCATCGGTGCAGATCTGTAGTTTTCAGCTGGGGGAGATGCTTCTAGTAGGTAGGGAAGGGCCAGAGGAGTTGTTAAACATCCCCCAATGTATAGGATACCCTCCCACAAAAAAGATTTATGTAGCTCCAAATGTCAACAGTGCTAAGACTGAGAAGCCAGAGCAACTGCAAATGTAGCTGCATGATTTCCTTTCCTAAATTTCCTGATTTAGTTATAGCACACTTTTGTCTATATTAGCATTCCACTTTATGCTGAATATTGTTTATTTGCTGAGCCAAATAATGTATTAAATGTTTCCTTTTTTAAAAAATAATTTTGCTTTCCATGAAGGTAAGAGTGTTGCCTCTTTCCTATAGTTACTTTTCTTGGAAACTACTATTAAATCCTTCTACATCTTCCCTTAATCTCTCAATATGATTTCCACATTGTCATACTTACCAATTAGTCCAGTTATTTTTCTCTAGAGACACCGATTTCCCGGAGCACTTTCTTTATGCTCCAAAATGGGTAGGCTGTGAAATAGGCTAAGTGCAAAGGTCACACAATGAGTGTATCATGGAACTGGAGCTGAAATGTAAGCAAGGCAATCTGTCCCTAGCATTTCTTGTGGTGGCTATAACAATCATTTATTGCCAAAATAATGCTGTGTAACAAGTCACCCCAAAAAGTTCCTCAAGAATCAATCATTTGGGCCTCCATGATGGTGCAAGGGGTTAAGTCTCAGCACTATGAAGCTGTCTGCAGTGACTATAGCATGAGTTAGATCCTGAGCCAGGGAGATTCCCACATGGCACAGCAGACCTGTCTTGCCTGCTGCTCCCCTCAGCAGTGCATTTCAGTCAATCTGCCTGTTATGCTCCTCATTCTGTCTCTGGTGAATCCTCTCACCCCCCCCCCCCCCCCACCCCTCTGGTCTACACCACAGCTCTTGCATGCTAAAATAAATAAATCTTTAATAAAAAGAATCAATCATGTATCAGGGTTTGGCCAAGCTTGGCTGGGGCCACTCCTCAGAGGAAGAAGTTCTCCATTTACCTACAGATTGGTCTAGGCTTATTCTCATGGGGACAGCAAAAGTGCAGGAAAACAAATTCCATTGTACAAATGTTTTTCAAACCTTGATCATCACATCAAAAACAGCCACCACTGAGAGGGCTGCAGGGGAGGCTGTGTGCACACATCCTATTGTAATGGGTGGTCCCGAGGGAAAGGGGAGGTTCCAGGGTTCTTTGCCCCACCCAGGGAGGAGTGGAGCTGAGCAGGGAGGAGGAGAATTTGGAGAGGAGACTGGAGGAAGCAAGAGTATGGGAAGCAAGAGGAGATCTGGAGGAGACACATGGAGCAGAGAGACATGTGAAGAAGCTGCGTTTGCTTCTTGGTCCTGGACTGGTTGAAACAGATGCTGGTGAGAGATTCATGGGGAGGTTAACAATGGCAGCATTGACCTTGATTTTGATTTTGCTCTTTTCCTTCCAGACTTGTATCGTTGTTTCCTATCCTTTCCTGCAGGTCCCTTCTGGGAGGTACCTTAGAATTGTTACAGACTTTCAGGCCTCTGTGGTTCTGCTTTGGGCCAACTGTGTTTGGCTGAGCATTTACCCACAAGGGGATGGGTAACTTCTGGTGCTTGATTTGGAAACTATATTCTTTGTCTTTTCTTTGATGCACACTAGTTGTATTAAAGTTACTTTCCATTCAAGGTCTTACACATTAGGGTATATTTTGTCTTGATATGGCAGAGGGCAGAACCTAATTAGAGGGGGCAGGATTGGTGGTTCTGGGATGCCCCTCACCCTGCCCTGCAATACTATTGACCAAAGCAAATCACATGGTTAAATCCAAAGTTAAAAAGAGGCAAGAAAACTTAGGGGGAATTGGGGGAGAGGTGGGAGTGGAGGTAAGAAGTAAATATTTATTAGTAATTGAATCCAGGACCTCCCTGATGGCTCAAGGGGTTAAGTCTCAGCACTATGAAGTTATCAACAGCCACTGCAGCATGAGTTAGATCCCCAGCCAGGTTGCTTCCTACATGGTGCAGCAGACCTCTCCTGTCTCTCCCGATGTTCCCCTCAGCAGTGTGTTTCAGTAGATCCTCCTGTTCTGCTCCCCACTCTGTCCCTGGTGAATCCTCTCACTCCCCCCACCCTCACCTCTGGCCTACACCCCAGCTCTTGTATGCATAAATAAATCTTTTTAAAAAAACTGAATCCATCACATGAACTCACTAGCTCATATGATAGATGAATGACCTGCAACTCCATCAAAATATCTAATGATCAATATACATAAATCAATTAACCTTGAGATGTCTCAATTAGCTGCATTTAGTTTAACATGTTGACTAAAATGAAAATCTCCACAATGGTTAGAAAAAAAGTTTATGAGACAATCAAAGTGAGGGTTTGACCTGGGAAGCTTTCTGACAGATTTTACTTTGTGAGAACTGTTCTCACAATCAAAGTTTGAGTTTGGTTTATCTATAAGAGAGAGGAAGAGTTAGTGTTTGACTTCAAAAAAAAAGGTATTCTTGACAAGGGTAGAGGAGGGGTTTCTGGTGTTGGCTATAGGCTTAGATCTTTTGTTTTCCCAAGTTATCTTGACCTAAAGAATTGTTGATGTTATCTATGTGCAAAGGAGGGCAATTACTGGGGTTTGACTTCTGATCAGGGAAGAATGCACTGTAGTGATGGAAAGGCTAGGTACCCATTGTTTAAATCTTGCTCCTCTGGCTCCTTGCTCTTTAGTGGGGTTTGAAAAGCTCATTTACCCACAGCATCAGATTCCTTCAAAGTTGCTTCGGAGAACAGGAAATGAGATGTTCTGACCTAAAGCCTATGCAGATGGCTTTTCTCTCTAACTTTCTTAACCAGAGATGGAGCTTCCCAGAACATTTGTAATATGTTCATAAATATAAGTAATTTACTTAATTCTAAACCTGAACTCATACCTGCTTTAAAATAACATTTCATTGCAGCATTAAGTATATCAAAATACTTCAATTTGATTTTCTTTTGCTTTCTTCTCAAGCTCTAATGTAGTATTTTAGTTTTGCACTATATAGATAAGTATACTCATTTGAAAAATGAAATTTTATAAAAAATAAATTTAACTTATGAGAATCTTAAAGCAGAGCATGAAAGTATCATGCTCTTAAATTACATCAATATTTGCATGATAAAAATACACAAATAAATTTTATTCGTAATATTCTAGAATTAAACCATATCTGTACTCTACAAATTTATAATAGAGCATATTATAAAAATATGCTACTATAAAAAGCTGTTGTAACCATTCCTTAGGGGCCACTGAATGTCAAGAAGAAAGCAACGACATTTTGAAATCTGAAAGGCTTGCAAATTTCTGTTTGAAAATTTTGAGCAAATTAAGATATGCTTGTCTGTTAAAAAAATGTGAGAGGTCAGCTGTATAAATCAGTTCATATACCATGCAAAGCAGTCAAAAGAACCCTCAGACTATTATGAGCAATTTATTTACATATATTTATGTGTTTTATTTATATTTATTGTTTATTAGGTGATATAATAATAAGAAGGCTATTTATATGTGATGGTGTTTTTGGATTAATATGGGTCTCTTTTAACAGCTAAAAAGGGCAAGTAGAATATAGTCTTTATATAAAACTGTAAATCCGCAGGAGATATTCTACTATTAAATCCTTCCCTCTTTCTTATTAGCACTTCTGTAAGTAATGGCTAAATGTATTTTTAACTTTTTGTTTGCACAATGTGGAAATAGGTCAGGTGTCAGGACTCCCTTGTTAGAACTCCCAGGTAGGCTGGTAAATTGTGCCAAGTTGGTCTGCAAGAGGTTCAACGTCAGATCATGTACATATTCTCTGGGGTAAAAAATAGGGATCCACCAAAGGGATCACATTAAACTTGGGGCCAAACCTAGTGTGTCTGTGACCTCCTGGAAAAGTGTCCTTAACATAGTTCTGATCTTAGCGCTTTCCTGCAGGCTGCAATTAGCAGGGGTGTCTTACCTCTCTTGCTAAAAATACACGCTCTGAAACTAGCCTGAGGGAAGATAATAGAGCGTGGGGAAAATATAGACTGTAAGTCTTGCTCAGAAAGACAGCCTGTTCTTATTTTCTGACCCCAGGACTTGGAATGTGTCAGTACCGATCTTTAAATGCTGTCATTTCCTCCTGGGAAGAGATTGACATTGTCGAGACCTGTATTGTGTGTAGATGGCTTCTAAAGCCACTTAATTTGCATTTGCCAATCCATAGACGTGTTTTGTGCCTTTCCATTCATGTGAAAATATTAGGATTGGTGTGCTAATTAGGATATCCTTGGACAGCTGCACTTTCTAGGGAGTGAGCCAAAGAAAGGGTCCAGGGCACCTTAATACCTCCCTCCCCACCCACAAACAAACAGGTCTGTGTCTTTAGGCAGCTCAGGGTTAGTCAGAGTCCTTTACAGACCACTTGGAAGGGCTTCTTCAACCTCTCTTCACCTTAAGCCACTACCTTACAAAGTTATTTGAGACCTTTGGTCTTTAAATATCACTCAGTACATACAAAACACTTTAATAGGGTACTTATAAACCATGGACTGACTACCTATGCCTGGGAAAAGGTAAGTGCTCATGGGTACACACAGCATGAGTAGAACAATGTGTGATTTGAACAAAGTGGGCATCGATGTGACCAGGCTGAGTCAAGTCAGGTAAACTGGCGCCCCCTAGAGGGGTTTTGTTGTTAAAGGTAAATTGCAGCCAGGTAATCTGGAACCCCAGGTAAGCCCAGGTAAACGCGTGGTAAAGAGAGAGGTTTGCAGTTGGGGTGGTGTTTTTGAAAAGAGATCAAAAGGGGGATTAAGGAAGAGGAAGACAGATGCCATTATGTAGAACTAAAAGGAACCGTCATCATGAGGTAGGAGAGAGAAGCAGGAGTTGGAAGCCCGCCACAATGTGGGAATGAAAATTTAGGGCCAGGGAGTTTGGAGGCTTTGCAAGTAGTTGAGTGACGGAAACTGTTCCCAGTTTTGTTTTTGTTGTAGCCGAAGGAAGAAGGCAGAGGCCCAAAGCGGGCACCTTCCAAAATACGTAAGTGCAGTCTGTTGGGCTGTCTGGCCTCTGTAGTTGCTGTTTGCAGTGTTGGTGGCCTGATGCTGCGTTATGGCATCACGGCAGTTTTAGGAGCATTTCCAGTTGCATCCTGTGTTGTCCTTGTGAGTTGGAACCTGGCCTACAGTCTGACTGGTGTACATTGGAAAGAAGATGCCATGGCAGGAAGACTCCATCAACAGAAGAAAGAAGACACCATTTTGGAATTGTGGCCTATTGCCTGGAAGAAAAGCTTTACACCTGCAGTGGCGGAAAGACACCACCTTTATTATTTTTCTGGGACTTAAAGACTGGACATTGTTTTAAGTAAGGTAAACAGCCACATGTTAACTTTAGTAATTTTTGTTTTCCCTATGTTGATTTTAGTAATTCTTTGTTTTTCCTTGTTTGTTAAATAAATCCCAATGTTGTTGTTCCCTAAACCTGAGTAGTCTTGTAAATGTGCGCGAGGGTGCAGAACCCAGATAGTGACTGGTAAGCAATTGGGATACTGCCTTTTGTTAAAATTTAAAATGCCTCATTTTTCCCGCTATCATCAACAGAGTAATGAGAAATGCTTTCTCTCTGGTGTTCATCAAGGCTTCCCAACCCAGGCCCTTTGGCACCTTGGTGGATGGTGACTGGTCTGACTTGTTCCTGCCCCCACCATTCTGTGGCAATTTTGGCAATTTTGAAGCCCCATTTGCCTGGCATCAATTCCACACCTCCGAGTGCATGTGTAATCCTGCTCTGCAATATCCTTGTCCTTGTGTGTAGTTGTGGTTTTTATTGTGGTTACTATTGCAGCTCATCTAAGAAGAAAGCCAATGACTTTAAAGTACAATAAGTAAATTAAGATTTCACAGTGGTTTGGTTGAAGTAACAGGACAATTGTTTTATCACATGTGTGTGGTAATGTGAGAGGGTGGTCCTCAGGAAAGGGGAATGTCCCTGGACCACACCCCCACTTCAAGCCAGAGAGCTCCAAGACACCTAGGATCACCAATCGCATAATGCCATCATAACCAAAGGGAGGATACTGAGGACTGAGGGTGGAGTTAAGCAGCAGTGTTTTGGTATTTAATCAGACATGTGAGCTTTGGGCTCTCTCTTGCTCTTGTCTGAGTTTTGGTGTGCCATTGGGTTTCTAGCTCAGCAGAACCAGTAGGATGCATTCACCAATTCATTCTTTTTTTTTCTCTTGAGTTATCTTTTTATTTCCCTTCCTTTTGTAAATAAACCCTTTCTTAATCTTATTGTGTGTGCCTGCAATTGATTCTTATTATTACCTTTTAAGCGCACGGGTGAGTACCCACAGTCAGGCAACACATTTTATAACGGGGCTGCCCTATAACAGTAATGCAAGGAAACTAGGACAGATGACCCATAGTCATACTCAGATTGTATTGCTAAATTACTTCACTTCATTAGCACCAGAAAGTACTTTGCTGTTCCCAAGTGCAATAATTGAATTTGATGACCAAATATATAAGATGCAGGGAAGGCACATTCTATTGCTTCTGAACAGTCAGGTTTTCTTTATACCTTCCCTTTCACTCTTATATTTATCCATTGATAAGCAAAACTTGTATTTACACTTATTTCCTTCAAATACAGAAAATCTTACATTTGAATTTAAATGTTTGTTTCTCCTAAAAGTTTATTATAAACTGATACAGAAGACTGTGGTTATTTCAAATTTACATAGTCTATTTGTTTCTATTCTTTTATTCTCCTTTTTTCCCCCATTTCTCTGCCAACTTTGTTAGGAGACTAAGAATTGCACTGTTGTGAGGAGCATTCTATGCACTTACCCTAGTGCTAAGCACGGGCCAGACATGCAGTTGTATCTCCATGTGAAACTATGGTAACGTTTTGTTTAAAAATTTGTTTAGATAAAGCCACAGCAAGAGGTACCAAGCTCTTCCACCAAACAGGTTATATCAAAACTGGAAAAATAGTAAAAGCTGTGTTTCTGATTTACGTGACATGCTATCAATAAAGAGAAAAAATTTATCATGGATATAATTTTTATTATTAAGTTGTATAAATAATGAACAAACAAAACCAAAGCTGAAACTTTGTGCTTATAGCTCTTATACACTGTAAAACTGATATATTAATATAAAGCAAACTATTGATATAAAACAATGATTTTAAAATGAATTTAATGTGATGATGGTAGTTTGCCAAAGTCAATTACGGTATTAGATAAACATTAAGAAGATGGAGCTCTGAATATTATTCTTACTTTGATCAGTTTCTATCTAGCTGTTTGCATAAATGTTGTATTCCATAATTTCCTGATATTAATGCCTTTGAGGATCTTTTTTGGCTGATTGTTTTCTCAGGATAACCAAATCAAGTATTTATAAAAATCAAATATTTATAAAAGTCATATATATATGTATATGTGTTTATTTGTATACGTATATTTGTATACATATTATTTGTATACGTATATTTGTATATTTGTATGTTTATATTTATATTTATATATTTATATTATATTTATGTTTATATTTGTATACAAATATGTATATTTGTATATTGTATATTTGTATATTTGTATACAAATATACAATATATATGTATATGTATTTATTTGTATACGTATTATTTGTATACATATATTTGTATATGTATACGTGTATGTATTTTTTTATTGAGGCCACACTGGTTTACAACACTGCATGTGATTTAGGGGGATATTTGACACCTCCTCAGCACCACCAAAGAACCCATAGTCCTTTATTCTAGACCATTGGGCCCCCTCCCCCTTTTGTTCCAACCTCTACCTCCCTTCCCCCTCTAGTAGCCTCAATTCTGCAGTCCTATTTCTGGGGTTTGTTTTTTCAGCTCCTTTGTTTTGTTTATCTATATTCCATATATGAGTGAAGTCATCTTGTGTTTGTCTTTCTCCTTCTGACTTATTCCACTCAGTGTAATCCCCCCCGGTTCTATTCATGTTGTTATAAATGGCAAGATCTCATTTGTTTTGCTTTGTTTTGGCCTCTGTAAAATCTTAATTGATGTATTTTAAAGTTATTAGCTTTCCTCAACAGAAGCCATAGAAATAATCAGAACTGTAATAAGGGCAAAGATACGGCAATGCAGGATATAAGGTATAAGGACTACAGGATGCAGGACTACAGTTATAGCACTAAAATAAAAAAGCAACCAAAAAAATATCTTAGAAACCAGTGGATCCCCAGAAATATGTCCATGTGTTAGCATGAGAAAAATGTTGGAAAGGAACAGAGGTGCTGGTGAGGGAATTTCTCAATATATTTTTTAAAAGATTTATTTATTTATGTTTTCAAGAACTGTGATGTAGGCCAGAGGTGTGGGAGGTGAGAGTATTCACCAGAAACAGACTGGGGAGCAGAACAGGCAGAGTGAATGAGATACACTGCTGAGGGGAGCTGTGCCATGTGGGAAGGTCCCCGGCCGGGGATTGAACTCATGCTGCAGTGGCTGTGGATAGCTTCATAGTGCTGAGACTTAACTGGTTGTGCCACCAGGGAGGCCCTGATTCAATATTTTTCTGCTGAGAGATAAGCTGGCTGTTGCCTTGTCCAGAAAAAAGCTTTCTTGTTATGGAAAAACTCTATATAATGTCATTGTGGCAAATTGATTTTTCATTTTGTGAAGAAATCAAAAAGAACTCTGAAGACAGGGAAACTGCATGGACAGAATTTTTTCTGCCCTCCCCCCACATGTGTATGTTAAAAGATAAACCATGACATGTTGAAAATGTTGAGTTTATTTGATCAAAACTTGATTCCCATCAGGCAATAATAAATTGGAAATGGTTAGGAAGCTCTCCAGACAGGAGCTAGGGGAGAAACATATAAAGGACAGAGGCAATGAAGGAAGAGCCTCTCTCAGAACCTGGGCCTTGATCTCAGATTTCCAGGGCCCAGAACAGTGAAAAATAAATGGTTGTGATGTAAGACACCCAGGGAAGTAGCAGCCCAGGTAGGCTTAGAGAACTTTTAAAATCCTTTGTAGAATTATTTAAGGAGGACAGTTAGAGAAATTAATCCAGTTTTGGTTGACTGCCATGGAACGGCAGCTTCAGAGGTGTCTTGTTGTATAAAGGAGCAAAGAGACATGAAAAGAAATGGTAGGACTCTCATTGCAGGCGGTGACCACTGACATCCCGGGAATGAAAAGTTAGACATTAGAGGAAAAACTTTTTGCACTTCGAATGGATTTGCTGGGACCTGTTTGAGTCTTTGTTCTACTCTAGCTCCAGGATAAAATCAAGGGATGATGAAGCAATAATTGCTAATCTTAGTCATTTAGTGAACAACCAGTTATTAATGGCTAATAACTAATTATTTCTCCATGAGATAAAGTTTAGTAAAGAGCTGTTTTAACTTCTCCTTTAATGGGATGAGAGTTGTAAAGGAAGGTAAGTTTATACATATTGAACTGTATAGAAATTGGGGATAAGGAAAAAAGTATGAGATGGCTGCATTACATTTCTTTTTGAAGACTGAAGGGAAAGAGATAAATATAAACTGTAATTGTTTTAAGATTTATTTATTTATGCATTCAAGAACTGGGGTGTAGCCCAGAGGTGTGGGGTGGCGAGAGGATTTACCAGAGACAGAAGCAGATCTAGTGAAATACACTTCTGAGGGGAGCAGCAGGCAAAGCAGGAGGGGTCTGCTCTGCTATGTGGGTTAAGTCCCTGGCCAGGGATCAAACTCATGCTGCAGTGGCTGCCAATAGCTTGATAGCGCTGACTTTAACCCCTGGGCCACCAGGGAGGCCCCAAGGTTATATAACTCTAAACTAGTTAAAATCAAATATAGTTTATTTATTTATTTATTTATTTATTTATTTATTTATTTATTTTAACTTTAGAAACAGTCATTTATTGAATATAATTTAAAATTAAGTTCTTCAGGTGCATTAACTACTTTCAAGCTATTCAATAGCCCCACATGATTAGTGGCTATTATACTGGACAGTGAAAATACAGAGGATTTCTCACTGCGAAATATTTTACTTGACAGCACAGGTATGAGTTGATGATCAATTTATCAACATTTAACCGGGTTAGTGAATGGACCTATTCAACAAAGTTTGGTATTAGCAATGAAAGTGATTTTATAGGAAGTCCATTTTGAATAGCTGATTCAATCCTTGACCTTTTCCAGGTTGTGATGTTTACTGAGTTGCTTAAACTATTTGTTGGTAGCAAGTTAACCTCTAACAGAAGTACTTCCTATTAAGGTCACCATGTACACCCAAAGATATAATTTGAATGATACAATTTAAATATCTGGAATTTACTTATTCTCAAAAAGTTCACCTACTTACTTCAACATGACAATTTCACTCAGCTTATTTTCAGGGTATTTGGAAGGCTGATAATGTTTCCAGGAGTACCATGAGGAAAGTGTTCCTTTATTATGTTGTAGTTTAATTGAAGAGGGAACAAACTGAACATTTAAACAGCAAACTGCAGGTTCTTAGGAGACTGCTATTTCCTTCTGATTCTGTGTCTAAATCACCTGACCTGAAACAGCTTCCAAGTTAATATACAATTTTCTGGACTAAAAAGTTTCTTTCATTTGGCTCAGAGAATGAAATACCCTGCTATCTATGCTTTCTGTTTTATACCACTAAAAGCAAAATATCACAGTGAAAAACATATTTGGGTTTCTTTATAGATCATCTAAAAATAATATTAGGAATTCATGTTCCTGAAATGGATATAAATACTCTATAAACTTAATGGTAATGTGGTTACCCAATAGTATTTATATTGCATTGAAAATTGATTTTGTACACTGGAACTGCTGTTCAGATATTTTAAACTAATCTCAAAATATGTTCTATGAAATGAAGTGAATTGGCTGTGGACATAGTTGTCTTCCAAAGTCTCTGTCTCATCTCTCAGAAAGTTCTGGAGACACGTTGTCTGCGATCAGATGTTTTCAGAGAGTTAATCAAGACAGACTCTTGAAAAAAAATGGGAAGGGTTTCACTTAGAAATCTGTGTTGAATGCTAATAAGAAAGGTTAAAATTAGGTAAGGACAGAGAGAGACTAAAAGTCAATGATGATAACATTAGAAAGATAAAACTAATAAGCTGCTTCTTTCTTTTTTCAGATACTTTTCTCTAACATCAGAGCTCTGAATTTTCTGAGACAATGCTACCTAAAAATAATGCCGAGATGCTGTCTCATTCTTTCCCCAAGTGTCATATGAAGTCTCAGTGACTTCATCTATGAGGTGTCAAGGATAATAGTAATAGAAATAATAATAATAACAGCAACTGTAATAACCATACAGGTTCATTGTAGAAATTGAAAGGAATAAGTAGGAAGGATTAAATTGTCTCTCCCTACCCCAAACCCCAAAACCCTCTGCCCCAATGTGATTTTATTTGGATATAGGGTCTTTAAGGAGGCAATTAATGTTAAATGATCATAAGGATAGTGTATTGATCTGATAGAAATAGTCTTCTTATAAAGAGGGGCACCTGGGAGCTTGCTCTCTCTCTCGGCCAGATGAGGGCACAGCTGCCGTCTGTAAGCCAGGAAAAGAGCTCTCACTAGAAACCATTGTTGCTGGACCTTAATCTTAGACTTCTAGCCTCCAGAACTGAAAAAATATATTTTTATTTCTGAAATCTCCTAGTCTATGGTATTTAATTGCAGCAGTCCTAGCTGTCTAGTACAAGGAGGTTGACTGTCAAGAGTAGGGTCCATGTCAGACTTGCTCAACTTAATCATTACACATGGCTTTAAATTTTCTTTGAGTTGAGCTGACTTCAGAATCTTTCTCCGGGTTCCTTACTGTATGGCACACATTTAGCAGCACAAAAATTCAGTTCAGTGCCAAGCCCAGTGTCTTCTCCTCTCTACCACTTCCTTTTCCCTCCACCTGTCTGTGTAGGTGTGTAGAGAACACAGTTTGGAATCCAGATCGCCAGAATACAAATCCTCGCTGTACTACTCATGGCCTTGAGCTAGATGGTTAACTCCTGTGTGCCAGTAATAGCATATGCAGAAATAGAGATATGCAGAAATAGAGATAATAATCAGGTTAGCGAGAGGATTAAACAAACTGATACATGTCATGCTTGGAAAAGCAAACATTAACTCTCATCAAGGTTGGTGGTTGTCAGTTACTCCTAATCATGCTTTAACCTGAGCCCTTAATCCCATGATTCAGACTTTTGCCTGCTTAAATCCATCCCTACCCCTGCCCTTCAAGTAATTTATCAACAACTTTAGGAAGTGGTCCTTAACCCTAACATTCCCATCAGACTTCAAGACCTTCCTTGTCAACTCATTTGGATTCGTCTCATTCATTCTCCACTGTCCTCAACCAGACTCTATGGGCTTGGAGTTACTTAGTTCCCTGATACTCTGCCAAGACCTCGAATATGCTGGGTCCCTCCCCCTGGAACCCACCAAACTGTCTCTCCAGCCTGTTATTTCTTCCAACAGCATCTTTCCAAAGCATTCACATTTGTTTAAAAATATTTATCCTTTGGTTCCATGAGTAAACAAATATTCTTTGTCTTATCTACCTTTTAACATATACCACACCTTTCAATATTTGTTGATTAGATAAATGAATCAACTCTCCTTGATTTTCTCTATGCCCATATTTATTCCTTTGGCTTAACTGCTCTTTTCTGTCTGCTGGCTTATAATATGTATCAAATTGACTGGGCGATGGGAAGCCCAGATGTTTGATCAAACATTACTGAATATTTCAGTGAGGGTGTTTTGAATGAGTTTAACCTTTAAATCAATTGACAGAGGAAAGCAAATTATTTTTTCCTAAAATGGATGAAACTCATTCAATCAATTGAAGACATGAACAGACAAGAGGAGTGACTTTCTCTGAATAAGAGGGAATTCTAGCTGCCTAACTGCTTTCAAACTGGGACATTGGAAGTGTAACCGGGCTGAGTCCAAAGTCTGGTAAAGTTGGTGACCCCTGGAGGGGGTTTGCTGATGAGAATGGAAAGTCCCAGGGAAAATGCTAAGTGTTAAATTCTCCATAGTTAGCCTCTTTCATTACTAGTTAGTAAGTTTTAGTTACCATTAATGATCAAAACTATGTAACAAAGAAATGGGTAAACCTGGGAGATCGGAGTAAGGACAGTGATCTCATTGGAAGTGATCAAGAAGAGGATGGATGGACACTTGTCAAGATGATATAGAGGGAATTGTTCTATTGGTTGGGCAGCGAGCTAGGTGACCTTTAGTTATCTCCTCAAACTCTATAAAGTTCAGTGATTTTAGATATTAGTAAGCTGTAGGCTCTTTACCTGTGCATTGAGTAGACACTTCAATGGCACATTGCTAAAATGTCTGTATCATGTCCAGTAACATCACCACACACAAAATAAGTAAATGTGGAAATTTCATTGACTAAATATCAACACAGTAAGGTCTACATTTTGGCACCCAACCAAACCATGGGTATGTAGTATTTAGTGAACATAAAATTAACTTTGGAATTAAATTTCTGGTTCATATAAAAGCTTAGGATAACAGTTATAAGTCTGAATAATTTTAACCATAGAAAAAATAGTACATAGGCTCTTCAGAGCTACTGAAAACAATCCTTTCACTTTATCTTCTACTTATTATTTTTTTGTTTCTGTTTTTATATTTTGTTTTGTTTTCTGAAAATACCATTATGAATAAGTACTGTGGTAAATCTAATAAGTCTTGCCTTTAAGTACTTGGAAACTGGGTGTGTGCTCTGATGTACTCCGGGGAATTCTTTCATATGTTTTTTTTTTTTTTCTTCAGGTCCTTTCATTGTTCCTGTAAAAGATTCAGACTAAAATGACTTTCCTTTGGAAATGTGCAAGATCATATTTAATTTAGTTTTTGTTTCCAACAGTTAGGTCATCAAAATAACTTTGACATAAACTTTCTGCATGTTCTTCTCAATATTCTTTTTCACCAACAGTCACTCTTCAAATATTTCTGATTCTGAGAAAAAAGTAATCTATGAGATTGATTATATTTCATCATGGATAATAAAATATCTTACATGTCATATGAAAGTCTTTTGGACTCTCTTGAAAACGGGGCTGATTCTCTTCTTAATATTTGATGAAGAGTTGATATGTTCTGTCTTCCCTAGCTATCTCCATTGTTTGGAGACACGTATGACTTCTCAATTCCTTTCCCCACACTGCTGTTCAGGTCTCTCAGGAGAGGGGACCAGGAAACTACCCCAGTTGCTATTCTGTAGGGAGACCTGAGTTTTCCCACAGGTTTTTACTGGCTTGAACCAGGTTGATACACCAATGACATAAGTGGGTTTCCTACAATTTAAATGTAGTCCTATACCTGTAGGAATTTTTTTCCCCTCAAATAATTTTTACTACACTTAAAGCTCTGTTGCTTATATTCAGTGCATGAACCATCAGTGGAGAAGATATCAGTAGGCCACAAATATTGTGAAGAATAAAACACTATATATTTTTCAATGATAAGGGTTTCTTAAAAAAAAGTTTCATTGCAACCAAGAAGCAGGATGAATGGTATCTATTAGTTCCTGAAAAATTTGAAAAGCATCCATCACTGAGAGACAATAGGGCTTAGCAGCTTAGTTCTTGATAACAACTTTCCCTTTATTTAGTTTTTCCATGAAATATGCAATTAATGGTGAAATTAATAATGTTTTGAATAGTCCAAGCTGAGCTGAGAATTCATCTGTTAGATATTTTTTAAGATTTTTATCTTGACTACGCTAGATGTCATTAATTTTCATGGTTTCTTTCAACCCTTAATTCTCTGTTAGGGATATGAATGGCAAAGTTGGTCCACATGACCTTGGTATTCTAATTGAATTGCTAAGAAGTAAGATGAAACCTTTCTGGCTGTCAAAGACCACTCACTTTTGGCAGGGTCTAAAAATTTGCTTAATCATTTCTGCAAAAAGCATTTTAAAATTAAGACTTTAAAATTAAAATTTATAAGTCTATAGTTGTATTCTCTTTATATCAAGAGAAAAAAATCTTTAAGGGGAAATTTCTCCATGCACATGCCAGGATAATTTGTAATTTGTTTTGCTAGTGAGTGGAGACCAATGCTTGTATGATGGCTTTGTGCCCCAGTGTTAAAAATTAGAATGAGGCCAATTTTAGTGAATAGAGGTCCACACCAACAATTGCTGTTTTTGTTGGTTACTCTGGTACCAAATCTAAGAATAGAAAAAAAACAAAACAAAACCTGGCAACACAACAGAACTATCTTTTATTGCATCGTTCTCTTCAGCATTAATTCAGGCACGTGTTCCATGGAGGGAGATGAATGGTGTTTCTTTTTACTTTCCCGCAGTAAAGAAGCTTAGCTTAATAAAACTGGAGATACATTGGAGATAGCATATTTAAAATTAATTTGAAAGATAAAGTGTTTTTAGTGCCTTTTAATATAAGCAAATATTGATTTTATTAAATGCTTTCAGGTACACAATATAATGACTTATTTATCACTCTAAGTCTATATCATAGTATAACTTCCTTTGCAAGTATATTGATTTTTTAATGTCTTTTTGAAAATAGAAAAAGAACCAGAACAGCTCTTCTTTGCCATTCTCCTTAAACAGAATGAGGCTCAATATCCAAAAGAGATTGTTTCAAAATAGTAGAAATTCTTTTTTTTTCCAAAGGGATAAGGTTAGGCAATTAGAAATGTTTTTCTAAACAACAAAGGCCAAGGCTTATTTTTCTAAGCAGTGTTTTGATTATTTGAAACATGAAATATCAAATATTTAGAAATATACCGAGTCATTGAAATGTCTGAAATATTGAAAAGGATTTTCAACCATATTAGACTCTGTATAACATAGGATATTCTTCATTTTTTGTTCAGACCAAAAAAATCCTTAAAAGATCATATTTCTCTTTAGATTCAGAACCCAAAAATAAATTAATTAAAATGTAAAGCACTTCTAGTAAGAAATTTCAAGCTTGTATTCACTAAACAGGGTGCAAAAACTGTATTGTTACTTTTTCATGTTTTTCTCTTAAGAACTTTATTAAATTGACTCCACAGTGTTTAATCAAACTCAGAATAAATGTCTCTGCAAAAAAACTTTTATTTTAATTTCTTTGGCTATTTAGCTCTGAAGAGTACAGCATAGTAAATGTATAGCAATAATTACATGTATTTTTTCTAGTTTATGATATGAGGTATCTTACAGTTTGGTGTATTTTCTTATACTCAAGACTACTTGACTTCAAACAAGGAATTTTTTTTTTTTTTTCAGAGCATCCCGGGATTCTAAAGACTATCATCTGGGAATAGGAATTAAGCTGATTGTCAGTTATACATCCTGGTGTTGGCTTCCTTGTTATTATCCATGGAATAAAAAGGCAACATGAAATGGTGATCTTGCTACTAGGAGATGGCTTTTATACAGCTACACTTGCATCTGTGATAGTGGATGGGAACAACAATGCAGAGTGTAAGGCAAAATCCATAGAAGACCCAACATCTTTGTGGTCAGTAGGTAGAGGAACAAGTTCTACTGTTAAGAGCAGCCCCTGTACTTGAATTCAAGTTTAAATGTTTAATAGCTTTATAACTTGGGCTATTAGTAAACTCCTTTGGGCTTCAATTCCCCGTCCTCATCTGTAAAATGAATGTTGTTAGAGGTTTCAGTGAATGTGTGTGTGTGTATGCATACACCTATACAGGTTGTTATAGATATAGTGTTATATATGATATGATGCATATTACCTTAAGGTATATGGATATATATTTACCCAAAATTGTATGTATGCATCTATATAAGGAATATAGATAATATTCATTTAAGATATAGAAGTATACACATAAACTTATGATTTTTATATAGAGCAGTTCTTGAAGGTTGTGCTACTTAAATATTATTATACTGCTTATAATTTCTATATCTAAACTACCAGACTATTAGAAGAATATTAAAAGTGATTGCTCTGATGTTTCTTTCCTTTGTCTGTTTTTTCATTAATGGTTCAAATTCGTAGCAAAATGTCACTTTTAAAAAGTTGAATAAACACACAACAAGAACCCCCAAGCAAGATGCTGGGTTAATAGGATAATCACTTCCAGAATACAGGGGAATGAGCTCTTGTTCCTTTTCCAGTGACTGCTAATCTGCTAATGGGCTGTTTTGTTTGTTTTTTTGTTTGTTTGTTTTTCTTTTCTTTTCTTTTTTTTATAGAAATAATGCATCAATATTCCAGGGACAGGCCTGAGGAGAGCCCTCCTAACAAACTGCTCAGCTTTGCAAATAAGAAAACTTCATATAAATCAAAACAATAGAGGGTGAATTGTATAAGAACTGAACTCTTGTCTGTGTGTGGTCGGTCCCCTTTCTGCAAAGTTTGGGGCAAATACCTAGCAAATAGTGGGTGCTCAGTAACTATTTCTTGAATTGAATAAAGGCAACCTTGACCTTTCCTTTAAACAGGATTAACAGTAAAAACAAAACAAAGAAATAATTGCAGGCTTTCCTATTTCCTGACAGATTCCTGGCCCTGAGAATGCTGCTAAGTCTGTTAGCAAGGAGAAAGAACAACTTGTGAAGGGCATAAGTGCAAATATGTGCATTTAGGAAGTGTATCAGAGGGTTCCTGGGTTGAGTGGACTGAGAGCTCCCCGGAATGTATGCATTGGAGGGGTGCTGCACTTAACTCAGATTCATAGACATAGGTCACATTTAAATTGCAACTATTTTGCTCAGCATCTGCTTGACTTTAGTGTCCATTCTCACATTTTTTTCACTTCAGGGTTTTTAGAAACTTTTTACCTATGACCGAGTACATAAAGAAACAGTTTTCTTAAGTAAAATATTTAGCTTACTTTTAAGTCTCTACTCAGCTTTGACTAAAATAATCAGTTGGCATGATCTTATCACAGCTGGGATTGATTACGTAATATTAGTTATAATTTAGCTCATAACCTCTGATTGTGGATTCAACTAAAACTTTTTCAAACTATGTCTGACTGACATTCGCTTTTACTGCCATAGCAAAAATGTTTTTAAAACAGAAGTCCCTTTTCACTGCACAGGCACACTAATAATTTGAATAGGAAGCTATTCATTTGTACACATTGTAAGTTTTCCTAATTATATTTGTAATGAAAACTGAGAAGGTATTAGTCATCCTTGGCTGAGTCACAATCAGTAATACTTGTTTTTTCCAAATACAATAAAAACAATTAACAATCTTAAAGCACATTATGAATTGATTAGACATGATTTCTTAAAATGATTTACATCATCTCATTTAACTGTGGTGCTTCAAAACCTTAATATGAGTCACCAAAAGTTATCATTGCTTTACAATTCACAGGCTTGGCCCAAGAACTCTGTGTGGGTCCTGAAAGAGAAAGAAAAATGTCTACAAGTGAGGCATGGTAGAAGTAGGATGAAAACACTTATCTGTATTCACAGAAAGCAATTAGGCCTAATGCAGTTAGGGTGAACATTCAGGTTCATTTTATTCTAAGGAACTGTCCCTAATCTTGAAGCTCCATGTCCACAGGGTTCTCAGGGTTAGAACACTATTGGGGGTATAATTTTGCTTGACCCTCGGACACATATGGTAAACATTTTACATTATTGCACAGTAACAATAATTTACAGCCGCATATATCACAGGATCTGATCAATCTTAACACACTTGGCATTTAAGGCTAACCCATATTGGAAAACAACCATTTCCAGGATGGAGATCAAATATCTTAACACAGTGTCAACTGTCTGAGTTGCTAGAAAAGATGTCTTATTTAAAAATTAATTCATAGGATATGTTTTCACATTTGTCAGTTTCTTTTCACTTGTGTGCTAGACAGAGGCACTTTAAGAGCTATTAACTAGTTTCTGGAGCACAAGACACTGAGTTTTCGCAGCCATTATAAATATGGCAAAGATTTTAAATGAAATTGAATTAAATAGAAAGTAAACAAATCATTAAATCAGAAAAATTCGCCAAATTCTGTAAAAAAAAAAAAAGACAAAACCCACTGAAGTCTGATTTTTAAACTTCCTCATTAAAGAAAAAAGGAAAAGGAAAGATTAGTAGTTATGGACACCTACGCCCAAATAAGTGAATACTACAGTATTCCGATGTTAGATGTTAAGGTGTAATGGTTTTGCTGTTTGGGCTTGTAAGGATTTTTAAACAGATGAGTTAAATACTTTGAATTATATTTCGAATTACATTTCAAAGTATTATGCATAGGTTCCAAATAGTCAGAGAAACTTAAATGTCGAATAAAACATGTTGGAAGAGTTTAGTAAAATGTATAAAAAATAAAAGACTAAAAAATCCCACTCCATTTAAAACGTGTAAAAATAAATTGCAATCACCCGTGAGAATCCAGTGACTTTTTTGGGGTGGGGGGTGGGGGAGGGTTAGTTAGTCGGTACGTACTGCACCCGCCACAACACGTTGGAAAGTAGGTCCTGGTACACACTAAGGAATATCCAACCCGGTAGATACATCAGAGTGATGAGACCCATGAAATTGAGCGGGTAGTGGGAATAGTCCCAGGAACAAGCGCCACACGTTCGCAGCCCGAGACCCCAGGACAACTCCCAAGTGTAGATGAAGATGACGTAGATGGGCACCCGCTTCCAGGTGCCCCAGCCACGACTGTAGTGGAGGTGGAAGTAGAGCTTTTCTACAACGAAACTGCAGCTGCCGTACATGAGGAAGGACCACAGCGATGTGTGGCCGCTGGTTGCCCTGTCTCCTTGCCCCAGCACGTTAAAGAAGAAGGTGAAGAAGATCTCATCCAAAAAGCCGTGCATTCCAAAGAAAAGAAAGCGGAGCAGGTCGGGCAGTCCATGGCTGGGGGCTCCCCGGGCGCTCCTGGTGCCACGGGGTCCTCTCGGTCGGCCGCTGACCGCCGCGGGGGTCCCGCCCCCAGGAGGGGCTCGAGGCGCGTCCGGCTGCTGCTGCCCGTAGCGCAAGCACAGGAAGCGCTTCAGGAACACCTGGCAGTGGTAGAGCGCCAGCACGTACTGCAGTGCCAGGTCCAGAGCCCCCGCCGTGTATCCCGGCGGGCCGGCCAGGCTGAGTTGCAGCGCCTGGCTCGCCAGGGTCTGCAACCCCACGTGGGCCACCGGGTAGAGGAGGAAATTGAAGAGGAAGGCGCTGGGGCAGAGTCGCTTTTGCAGGTAGACCTTCTCCAGGGCGAAGTGGGTGAGCGAGTGCAGGAGACAGCGGTAGGGCGAGGAGAAGCCCAGCATCCGGAGGTCGGGGCTGCGGGCGAAGCGCCGCGCCGAGGACACGAGCACGTCCAGGGTGATCCCGTGCATCCCGTAGAAGTAGAGGCGCATCCAGGCCGGCAGCGCGGCGCCCTCGCCCGGCGCGTCAGCAGTGGACAGCGGCTCAGAGCTGCAGGAGGCCGGCTTGCCTCCCCGCCCGCCGGGGGCCCCGGGACGCCGCGCCGCCCAGCTCCTTGGCGCTGGACCCTCGCCGTCCGCGTCGCTGCTGGCCATGGGCTTCGAGGCGGCACGGGCGCCCGAACCCGCGCCGCCGCCGCAGCCGGGTGAGCGGAGCTGCTGGGCCGAGCGGCCGAGCCCCGCGCCGCCTCCCGGCCGCTGCCGGCCCCCGGGGGGTCCGCGGGGAGCTCCGTCCCTGTCGCGGTCCGGCGGCCGCGGGTGTTGGGGCGCTCGTGGGACGTGCGGGCCGCCGGGCTCGCGGAGTCCCCTCGCCGCGGCCCCGCGGTGCCCTCCCCTCCGGTCCGGGGCGATGTGCCGCCGGCCGGCGCCCCCGCTCACCCTGCGCGGCCTAACTGGCGCCGCAGCCCGGCGAGGGGCAGCGGCGCCGGGGCTGCGAGGAGAAATGCCGGGGCTGGTGCCAACCCCATCTCCTCCGCGGCTCAGCCCCGCCGCCTCTGCTGCAGGCGCTGGGAGCGTAACGCCAGCAGCGACGCCCCTTCCCCCGGCCCTCCCCATACCCCTCTCCGCCTGTCGCGACCTCTCCCGCCTTCGCAGCCCCCCTTCCCGGCTCAGCCTCCGCTGAGTCCCGCGGGGGTTCGCTGGAGAAGGCCCGGCCCTGCTTCTCCGTGACCTTCCCTGCTCCGCACCCCTGTCCCCGCCGTGCGGAGGGCGTTTGCGAGGCGGAGGCTCGGAGTGGGGCAACACCTAACAGGTGTGACCGCGAGCGGATGGGCATTCCCTGCATCGCGGAAACCAGGGCCAGGACCTGGCTGGCGGAGACAGATGGCCGAGTGCCACAGACCAGAGGCCGGGCCCGAGCCCAAACCGTGCTGCTGTATATTTAATGTTTTATAGTCAAAGCCAGTTGTGTCCCAGGCACAGAGAAAAAACAGCCTCCACGCCCGCCTGCCCCATCCTCTCCAGTATCTGAAATGTTGCCGTGGGGCCTGGTTCACTTTTTCACCTCTCCCCAGCCAGTCAGCTTTCCCGGGTTACTTTACTAGGGTCAAGGACAGAGATTCAGAGTCCCCAAGAATTATGAAATGATTAGAGGCCAGTTAGGTTGGGCAGTGCTCCGGCTGCCGTGATGTCTCCTGTCTGGAATAGTAGCTTTTTACACTGGCACACCTTAGTGCTGCTTTTTCTCTCTGCAGAACTAGGTCACCCCAGAAACAGAGAGTGAAATAGAGGGCATGATTTTTTTTTTTTATAGAGTGGGTGGGGGAAACCAGGATTTTGATGTGTCGGGCTCCATTTTTTTCCTCTAGCTTCCAATCAGGATTAGCCTGGGAAGGGAACTTCGTGGTAAATTATACTGATTACCTCCCCTCCCCCTCCCTTCATAATATCAAATGAAGTCCGGGCAGAAACTAGATAACAGTTCTAGCCTGTAAGGAAATCAGATGTTCTGGTTGGAGGGGCTTCTGAGGATTTTTTTTTTTTTAATCTTCTGGAGAAGAAATATTCTGAGAGAGTTCTTCCATGTTTACAGCAACCTTCTACCCACTCTTCTTATTTGTTTCAACCCCTAATGTTCCAATCTGTGATTCCTCAGTTGTCTGAATTCTTTGAGAGAAATAGGATTATGATAAGAAAAAAAAAATGTTAAAGGTGATAGCGACAGTTGGGTAAAGTCAAGGTGTCCTTTATTTATTTTTAGCCTTGCTAGCATGTGGTTGATTTGCAGACTTTTTGGGGCAGCTGTCAAAAGTTAGTGATGCCGGAAGCATCAGGTAGTAGACTCATTTAACCTCCTGCAGAAGAGAAACAGGGCTAGTTGCCCCAGAGCCAGAGCAAAACAGAAGAGTAATACTGTCCATGGGCACCTCTGTTACAGGCACTGCCAGGGAGAGTGTGGTTAATGTGGTTCCAGACCACTGAGCTTGAGTGAATAGCAGAACAAAAACAAATCACACACATGTTGTGGTTTCTCTGTGTGTGTGAAAATTATGCTTACACTATATCATAGTCTAACACAAGTGCAGTCAACATGTACGAAAGAACACATACCTTAGTTAAACATACTTTATTGCTGAGAAATGCTAAATATCATCTATGCTTTCAGCCAGTGGTAATATTTTTGCTGGTAGACAATCTTGCATTCATGTTGATGGGTGTTGAGTGATCAGGGTGGTGATTGCTAAAGATTCAGGTGATGTGGCAGTTTCTTAAAAATAAGACAACAGTGAAGTTTGCCTTCTCAATGGACTCTTCCTTTTGTGAAGGATTGCTCTGTAGTTCGTGATAGCAGTTTGTGATGCTTGATAGCATCTTACCCACAGTAGAACTTCTTTCATAATTGGAATCCTTTCAAACCTTGATGCTGCTGTTGACATAACCAAGTTTGTGGAATCTTCTAAATTCTTTATTGTTGTTTCAATAATGTTAATAGATAGCATCGTCACCAAGAGTAGATTCCATCTCAAGAAATTACCTTTTTAAAAAAATTATTATTTATGCATAGAAGAATTGGGGTGCAGGCCAGAGGTGGAGGGGCAGGAGGTAGTGGAGGTAGAAGATTCACCAGAGACAGAGTGGAGAGCAGAACAGGCAGATCTACTGAAATACACTGCTGAGGGGAGCAGTGGGTGAGACAGGAGAGATCTGCTGTGCCCCCTGCAGTATGTGGGAAGCTCCCTGGTTGGGGATTGAACTCAATCATCATGGTGGGCCTTTGTGGTGGTAGCACTGAGACTTAACCCTTTGGCTACCGTGGAGGTCCCTCAAGAAATCCCTTTCTTTGCTCATCCTTCAGAAGCAACTCCTTATTTCTTTAAGGTTATTTTTTTTTTCATGATTGCTGTGGTCAGTCAGATCTTAGTCTTCTGTTCAAGTTTTCTTACTGTTTCCTCATATCTGCAGTTACTTCTTCCACCAAAGTCTTCAATCTCCCGAAGTCCTCCATGAGAGTTGAAATCAATTTCTTTCAGACTCATTAATATTGATATTTTGACCCCTCCCCATGAGTCACAAATGACATCTGAATGGTGACTTCTTACCAAGGGTTTTTAATGGATTTTGTCCAAATTGATCAATAGAATCACTAAGTCAGCTATAGACTTAAGAAATGTATTTTTTAAATATTAAGATTTGAAATGACTCCTTGATCATGGATGTTGTGTTAGTAGTCATGAAAACATGAATTTTCTTGTACATCGTTACCAGAGCTCCTGGGTGACCAGATGCATTCTCAATAGCATTGAGAATTTTTTTTTTTCTGAGCAGTAATATTCAGTAAACCATATTATAGACAGATGTGCTGTCATTCACGCTTTGTTGTTCCATTTATAGAGCATAGTTGAGTAGATTCAGTCAGTATCATTCTTAAGAGCCCTAGAATATGGAGACTTGTAAGTTGTGGGCATTAGCTTTAATTCAAAGTCAACAGCTAATTAATCCCCAAAAGGAGAGTCTGTGGGTCTTTTGAAGCCAGGCATTTACTTCTCTTGAGCTATGCAAGTCCTACGCGGCATCTTCCAATAGGAGGTTGTTTTGTTGACGCTGAAAATCAGTTTAGTGTAGCCACTTTCATTGATGATCTCAGTTAATTCTTCTGGATAACTTGTTGCAACTTCTCCATCAACCCTTGCTGCTTCACCTTGTGCTTTTGTTGCTGAGATGGCTTCTTTATTTAAGCCTCATGAAACCATCCTCTTATAGTTCCAGACTTGTCTTCTGAAGTGTCCTTGCCTTGCTCAGTCTTCATAGAACGGGAGAGAGTTAGGGCCTGCTCTGGATTAGTCTTTGACTTAGTAGAATGTTATGTCTGAGTTGATCTTATTTCTAGACCATGAAAACTTTCTTCATACCAACAGTAAAACTATTTTGCTTTCTTATCATCCATGTTTTCACTGGAGCAGCACTTTTAATTTCCTTCTAGAACATTTCCTTTGCATGCACAGCTCGGCTAACTGCTTGGTACAAAAGACTTAGGTTTTTTAACACACCTTTCGCAGTGAGCTTAATCACTACTAGCTTTTGATCAAAAGTGAGAGATACATGGCACTTCCTGCCATTTGAAAACTTGGAAGCTGTTGTAATGTTATCAATTTGCCTAATTTCAATATTGTGTCTTGGGCAATGGGGGGCCCCAGGAGAGGGAGAGAGAGGAATGACTGAACCATGGGGCAGTCAGAACAGAGACTGTGTTTATTGATTAATTTGCACTCTAAGAATTTTATAATCTAGTTGCTATGATAATCTTCACACCTGTGGAAATCCCACTTACTTCTGATTATTATTAAAAATAAATAATGATGATCGATTAGCAGTACATACCAAATGAAATATCTCTTTGAGTCATTATTTTACTAAATAAACTCAATCCTGAGCCAGGTCTATCTGATACTAACAATAAAGGCAGTCTTTCTCCATCACTGCTATTCTGGCAAGGGAGAAAACGTATCATCATAAATAACAGCTATTCAAATATGCATACATTTGCTAGATTACACTTGAATTGTTTTCAAATTGCAAAGTAGTCTTCAAGGGCCAAGTCTTCTTATTAGCTTTTCTTAAAGATACAAGGGAAAAGTTGAAAGGTCAAATTATATATAGTCCAATCTAATTCACCCCTAGGAGTGTAGAAAATCTTTATTAAACAAAAATTTAGAACTTCTATGTGATTAACCCCAACATCAAATATTTTTTTAAATCTATGGACATGCATGTACATGGATATATGTAATGGCAGGAAAATATCAGGAAGTGCTGTTTCTCTATAGAGCTGCACAGATAGGTCTAAAGGAAAGGGGTTCTGGAGTCCTTGGTGGCTTTTTAATGCTTTTTAATGGTCTCTTTAGGGAGGCAACCAGGTACAAGGCAGGTAGGGTGGCCAGGGGCCCCTGAGCCTGGCAGGCCTCCCAGCCCCCTGTGAATCTTCACTCTCTCGGGCTCTCTGGCGGTGTCTCGTGACCTCTGCTGCACCCCAAATGGAAGGTCCTCTGCTTCTCCTCTACTCTCTGCTAGTTCTGCTTGTTGCTGCTATGCCCACTCCCTATTCCAGGTGTCCGCCATTAAGCATGTGTATAGGCCTACGGAGGTCCATCATGGAGGGGAGGGCAGAAAAACCTGACAATTCTCACTTAACCTACAATATCCTAAATTTTAGGAGATATACAATAAAAAGATTAGATCTCACTACTGGTGTGAATGTAATGCTCTATTGAAGGGTTAGACTGCTAAAATTCTTCTCATTTTTATGGGTTCTTCTTTGCATCTATTTCCCATTTATCTTCAGAGAAGTGCTGCAAAATATAAGATAACAATACAAAACCATAGTAAAAAATACAGCTCTTACCTGTATTCGCTCCAGGTTTCTTCCATAATTTGTGTGACCTCTTCTTAGTTATACCACTTCAGAATGTGAGAGACCCTAACCTAAAAAAAGTGGAAAAAAAGGTAAAAAGAGAAATATAAGAAAATTATTCATTGTATAAGTTGCCTTCAATTCTTTCTACTCATTGCCTCATTTATAAAAATTGATATCTTTTGCCATTATGAAAATTTAGCCCAACTGGGATGAAAATTTTGGTTTCTGGCTCATCTTTACATTATTCTTTTTGTTTTCAATGTGTCATTGTTATATTTCCAAAAAGGTCTTGCTTTTAAAATTACAGAATGACTCTAATGATCCATGATGATCTTATAATTGAAAATCCTTATGTCAGAGTTCCTGTGATCAGAAAATGCAACCTCTGTGTTGGCCTTTGCAAGCATAAAGTTGCACAGCTGCATCTATAAACCCAGCAATTTTGATTGTTGGTGATGTGGTAAGGATGAGGGACTGTTTAAAAATATGCAATAGGAAACTAATGAAATAACATTACTTTGAAATTCCTTTGGTTAGGGGGCAGCCATTCAAAGAATACTCTAGAAAATTGTTCTTCTGAAAACACAGGCTTCCTGACCTCAGGGACTATAAAGCTGACGGTAATTTTTTCTATAGAGGTATAACAGATCATATGAACTAACACTGACCATATGGGAATGGTTATGTTGTGAATAAATTCTGTCAATTCATAAAGTTTTAAAACTTAAAGTTATTTTGGAAAAGCATGCTTAAAAAATAACATTTTTCCTTGGGCAATATTTAAGTCAGAAACACTTCCTTTGTGTAACTTGGGCTGCCTGTCTGGGCCACTCCTTGAGTGCCTTCCTTTCCTTTTCCCAGTTAATTTCATTATGTTTTAAAGAAAATAACTTACTTTGTATAATAATATTCTCTTACATTGATTAGATGGGTATTGGTAACAGAGACTTTATAAAGAAAGATTGTCGATGGATACTACTTACTGAAAACCTACTTAGCAGCTGTGCACTACACATATGTAATCAGTAATTTACACAGATAGAGAAATATCTTTTCTTTCAGATAAGATATTGAAACAGATATTGAAGCTTTCAATAGATACTGAAAGTGAGAGACAGAGAAGTTACTTGCTCAAGGTCTCACTTAATAAGTCAAAATTCAAGCTATAAATTTATTTCCACTTGACACCAAATTTCCTTTGCACTATATGGCATTACCTCTTATGTTCTCCTATTGACATTTTGAATGAATTGTAGTTGCAAATTTAATAAGGAGAGAACTCAATTCTGTTCATAATTCTAGTGAGTATTAGCAAACCCTAACCCCTTTCAGTCACTTTTTCATCACTAATGGACACAATTATTTTATCTTTTTTCTGTACATTTACCTATTATTATATCTCATATTTCCTTCTAGGTTTCTTTGCAAAAATAGTAATAACTAGTTGTTTATACAAATGTGACTGTAGAAGAGTTTGCTGTCTGGTAACCACATGAAAATAGAAGAGGGGAATGAATAAGAGGAAAATAAATATGGAATGCAAATGTATTCCAATATTCATTTCTAGATATCATAATTTAAAAAGCCCACACCCTTCTACACCAGTTGTTAATACCCCCTTTCATGGTTACCACAATCTGAAAATCTCTGCCTGGTTCAATGCAGTGACTTAAATTCATTTTCATGTGTTTATCAATTTACAAAGTTCATTTGTATGTGGTGACTCTCTGAAACCTAAGTGCATATCATATTTTGATATTTTCCATATAGAAAAAGAAATATAAGCAAACATGATAGTTTGCTAATCTGGAGGCCTTGACAAAAATCTACCATTTTTCAGTCTCATTTGACAGTTAGTGCAAATAAAGTCTGATGAAGGTTGCAAAACACTGTAGTCAAAGAACACCAGTTATGCAATGGAAATTCATTCTCTTGAGTGCTTGGACTCTGTCCTGCTTCTTACATTTATTAGCACCTACTACATTCTAGGTGCTCTGTTGTGCAAAGCTGAGCTTCTCCTGGAGCTTATTCTCACTGAGGTCCAAGTTTAGGTTGAAGTTTAAATTTTTAATCATTCTGAGCAAGATGGTAAGTTCCGCACAGAAAGAAATGTTTACAGCACCATAGGTGTAGAACTCTGGAAGCGTCTGATTTGTTGACAGCCAGGACTTCCAGATCCTGTCCTCACAAACAAGAACCTAGTTACTTACTTCCTTGATGCATAGAGCAAGACAGAGCACTTAAGTTGTTTGTTCTCCTTCACCTGGCCTCTTGTCTCTGTGGTCAAGAGGTAGGCAGGCAGGGGGTAGGAAGGTGGGTTAGAGGTAGTTAGGGCTGAGTAGGATTTGTTGGCTGCTTCAGGTGGAACTACTTTAACACTGTAACAAAAGTCCTTTCATCCTGCACCAGAGTGTTGTGAAATCATTTAATTTCAATCTGCTTGGAAGGCTGGCTTTACTGTAAAACTTCCAATTAATCACCAGGTATAAAGGTAGCACATTTAAAATATAACTAGTTAGTGCACATGTGAATTTTTTCCAGTTGTTATCTCATTTCTTCCCCAAAGTTGTGACAACAGGGCTATTCTTATCATTCATACTGCTCAGGCAAAATCAGAAAATGCAGCTTGCCAAAACTCATACTCTCTCTTAGAAGTAGGGTTGATTCTCATTAGGGATTCGAAAGGGCCTCCCTTCTTCTCGACCTCACTGGCTCTTTCAAAATACCCTCTGCCCTCTGGAGGGTTTGAGATGCCCGTCTTGGCTGTGTATCACAAGTTTATGGATGAGGCTGCAGAGGAGAGGAGTCCTTTCCCCCTAAATCCCAGAGGACAGGAGGAGGAAGCCTGAGTCAGTTCCCTTGGCCTATCGCCTGGATTTCGTGGACCCTCAGGTGAGGAAGCAGCTTTTAGAACTCAGTGTACTTATTGTCTCCCTTGACTAAGTAGCTGTTCCTAGCCACCCAGGGACTACATTGTAATTTTCTTCTTTTAGCTGCAGTTACTAAGCCCGACCTGTATGGTCATGCTTTTTCTGTGATAGGTCATGTTGTGGTGACGTATTACTGTCTTCTGAGGTTATGGCCGCTGTAACTGCTGCTTTAAATAATCTATATTTTTCATATTTATATCACTATACATTTTGTTTAACTTAGAAGAGTGTCTATATGTGAACATATATTTAAATGTAATATATCTTCACTCAACAGTTATTGAAAATTGATGTGCAATTTATGAAGTGTATACCTGATGCACAAACCTGAGTATGAAAAGTCTATCTTCTCTTGAATTTTAAAGTAGAACTCACTATAAAAGATAGAGTGGCCTATAAATAAGTTGGGGGAAGATATAGACACAAGTGTATACTGTTACTATTTTGGTATGGAACCTTTTGATAGTAGTATAGTACCAGCAAAAGAAGGTATAATGCATTCCTTTTGCAATTTGTAATTTGCCCTTGCCACTTGCTGATGGATTAGGGAGCAATTCTCCATTTCATAGTGTGCTACAGCATCGGTGGTAATGATGACAAAGGATTCCTTCGTATAAATATTCTCTGATGTGTTCAGTCTATTCCTAATTTTTGGCCAGTTGGGTTGCTTCAAGAAACTTTTGCTGTTATGAACAAATATGTGACAAGCATTCCCTTAATCATCTTTCACATAGCTGTGTTTGAATGTATTCACCTGGAATACATTCCTCGAATTCCTTCAATTGAGGATCAAGTTGTGGTCATTTGAAGGCTTTGATTATTGCCACTAACCAGTCCTCCAGAAGCCTTGCTGGAAACTTTGAATATGTTTGTCTAATAAATACTGCCCCCTGAGGGGATTAGGTGGTCAGGGTTGACGGAAAGTGGTCTTGCAGTAGAATGTTGCTGTTGAGAAAGTATGTTTGGGGCACGCCATGCCATGAGTTGTGCTGAGCAAATATTAACAGAGGTAAGCTCTGGAAAAACTAATAGGATTAAATAGAATATAGTATTATCTTGAATAAAGTTCTCTTCCATCTTTCTCTTCATGGTTAAAATTTCATTGCTCATCTGTCCTCTGAAACATGTCTCCTTCCCTCTTCCCCTCCCTTCCTCTGTCTACTTTCTCTCCCACTTTCCTTCCTTTCTTTTCTTCCATTTTGCTATTTGGACAATTCTAGAATTTCCTTGATGCAAACATTTTGTGCCAGATATGTCCAACCAAAGCATGGTCTTTATTCCAAAGTAGCTGACTGTCTACTGAGGGATATAGATAAATTAAAACAAACAAAAAAAAAACTGAGTAATAAAACTATGACAGAAAAAAAGCATTGAGTATATTTGTGTACACAGGAGGGGTACCTGACTCTAATTGAAAAAAATTATCTTTTAGGGTCTTTCTGTTCTCCCAATATGCTAAATTTGACTCTCTAAATAGCTCTTACATTTCATAATTGTTACGCCCTGCCTAGTTCACTCTCTACTATCTCTTTATGTGTCTTCATAATCAAACAGTTGCCTTTCCTTTCCCAGTGTTATCAGCCTCGCTCAGCTCTCCATCACCTGGGCCAAGTCTATTCTGATCAGATGCCAACTAACCTACCCAGAACATGTTTATTGATCCTCCTTTGATCTTGGATATTGCTATCAGAATAACGTTCCTCAACTATTACTTTGAAGATTTCATTACCCTGGACAATAACCTCAAATAATTTCTATTACTCAAAGCAGAAAACCGAAGCTCCTATGCTTGAACATCAAATAGTGACCTATATGTCCAACCTTATTTCTTCTGCTCATCTTTAACAACCTCCCCGTCTCCCCTCCTACTTCAGCAAATCCCATCCATCCTCTGAGGCTTGTTGATATTGACACCCTCCATGGAGCTGGGCCTGAGTGCCCTGCCTGAAATTTTGCAGCTACCTTTAACAGTTTCATTTGTGCTACTTTTATTGTTACCTTGAATTTTTCATGCTGTGTCTTGCTGCATTGAAAACTCCTCTGAATCACAAATGCTGTCGGCATTTCTCATAGCTCCTAGCACAGATACTTACAAAGACATTCTCCCACTTCTGTAGAAGCAGATGTTGATTTAAATAAACTGCTGTTTGGACAATTCTCAAACTTCTTTGATGAGATTATATGTAAATATAGTCTAGTAATATTGACATGAACTGGGCCATACGTATCTCTGTTACTCTTCTGCATTTGAATTTAATAACCAGAGCTGCAGACATTTAACTGGGCCTCAGTTCCATTTTTACATCCTTTGTTCCTATTAAGATGTTCCAGGGTGTAAAAACCTCTTTCTCAGTGCCAGGCTGCATAAATCCTGTCATGTAATACTTTTTCTTAGAAATCTTTTTGTAGAAAATTATCTACAAAATAGGGGACAGAAAGTAAGGAAACATAGAGAGTGGGTCAGTCTGTGCTTGGAACCATGGAGACGTCCTGTGGTTCTCACTTTCATACATGAGGCAGATTCTTTCCTAGTAAATCTAGACTTGGCCTTAGAATCTATTAAAAAGAATGATCCAGGAAGTCACCATCAACCAAAAGGAGTTGGCAAGAAAATTGAATCCTACTTGGCATTCCCATTCTTGAATATATAAGGGGTATTAATTCTTCTTTGGGCAAATTAGTTATGTGGAAATTTGCATCTAAATATGTATTTTCATGACTGGGAAAATTGTTCATTCTATCAAAGCTCACTTTCTTATAAACAGATCCTCACAGTACACTTCTTTAAGATGGCATGCTTTTCTAGACTTGAAGTGTATTGTTTTGAGTTATACACAATTGGTTTTAAATATAGTGTGATATAAAGTGAGTTACTGTTTGTGTTTAAGGTTAAAAAATCATTGTTAGGAAATAGAACGAACGACTAGCAAATAAATGGGTTAGTTGTACACTTAAATTTTTAGTCTTTTTAAAAATGATTTATTTATGCATACAAGAGCTGGGGTGCAGGCCAGAGGTGTGGGGGGTGAGAGGATTCATCAGAGACAGAGTGGGGAGCAGAACAGGTGGATTTACTGAAGTACACTGCTGAGGGGGAGCAGCGGGTGAGACAGGAGAGGTTTGCTGTGCCATGTGGGTAGCTCCTTGGTCAGGGGCATCTAGTGCTGTAGTGGCTGCAGATAGCTTCTTGGTGGTGAAAATTAACCCCTGTGTCACCAGGGAGGCCCCTTTAAATTTTCAGACTTTAGCAAGCATTGAGTTTCAACCAAAGGATTAGCGTATCAGGTATATATTTCATAGCTGAGATAGACTAAATAATTGATATATGCAGCCTTTTTTTCTGTACTTGTGTAGTACTTTATATTAATAGTTTACAAAGTGCTTTCATATTTGTTATCACTTTGATTCCTTGAAATAATATGTAGTAGCCACAAATACCATTTACTGACAGTAATTCTGAAAAGTTTTGTTCCTCTACCATTGAATCATATACAGTTTTGTAAATTAGTGTTATCGCAATTAAAAAAATAAATCTTCAATTCTTTCATGTCTTTAACATTTATAAGGTATAAAAAGCAGAGAAATTCACCTGTGACATCTATCCTCCACCAGCTTCTTATATATTATTAGTTCTTTGGTTGTCTATTCTGACCTATTTTATGCATATAAAATGAGTGGAGCACTGTCTACCATTTTTAATGCCAATGCTTATATGTTAAATCACTTTATTTTTTCATTTATTAAACTTTATATACAAATATAAAGTTTATGTGTTATTAAACTTTATATACAAATATAAAGTTTATGTGTAGTATATCCAGAACAACACTCATCTTCAGTTTGTATTAAATAGTATAATAGTATTGCATTGTTTGAGTGAATCATATTTACCTAGCCATTTCCCCAACTGATGTGCAACAAAATCTCTTAACATGGCAAAAAATGCTGCAATATAAACACTTTGAACATAAGTTATCTCACTCACATGGGAGTAAATGTATTATGATAAATTCCAAAAAGTGAGACTGCTAGGTAAAAAGATGTATACATTTATAATTTTGATAGATATTGCTAAATTGTTATCCCAAGAAATTGCATCAATTTGCCCACCCACCAGCAATTATAAAATTATCTTTTTCCGCATAGTCTTGCCAATGATGTCTTATTACACTTTTTGATATTTGCCAATCTGTTAGGTGAAAAATAGCGTCTCATTGCAGTTTTCATTTTCAATAATATTGTGAATGCAGTGGAGCATTATGTCAAAGAAGAAGTATTAATCTTTCCTCTTTTGTGAACTCTCTCCTCATGTCCCTTTCTATTGAGTTGGTAGTTTTTTACAAATATTGTTGTTAGGCACTTGTATTAGATAAATTTGTTCTTTTTGTGATGCACAAGACATTGGACTTAAATTTCATGTTTCCACCAGTATATTATATAAATAAAACAACACTTCAAGTAATAGTCTCCATAACTTGCTTATCCTTTTGATTTTTTTTATTATTTACTTTTTAAATTATTTTTATCATTTACCTATTTGCATGTAATTATATCTCTTTTGTTTCTTTCCCCATAAGGTTATATCTTGCTTTAATTAGTTTACAGTGTTGGTGAATTTTAATTTTCCATAGCTGAAACATGTTTAGGATACTTGTGTGGTTGGGAGAACAAATAAATTCTCCCAAAATGGGATGGTAGTTTGAATTCCCAAAATGAAGTGGGATTGTCCATTAATAACATTTGAAACTTATTAAGGGCAACTTACAAACAGGGAAATTCAGTGCATGAGCCAGTGGACAGGGTTTCTGGTTAATGCAGGATCTACACGCTCACCCTGACAGGGGTCTTATACCCCCCTTAGTATAGGGGATCAGCCTGTGTAAAACTAACATGGCTAGATAGCCAGGGGATCATGTCATGTTTGTCTTAGCTCCTTATTCTCCTAAGCTTAATATAGTTGTGTATCCACATAAGGGAAACAATGGGAAAATTGGCTATCTTCCCCAAGTGTGGTAATTATTGATCATGGAGGGACCTATGATGTTGTTGATATAAAAAGGAGTTTCTTTGATTTTCCTGAAAGTACCTTTGAAAATTTTCACTGAGAGTAACCTTACCTCTAAGAGTACTCCTTATTACCAAGAGTAATTTCCATTTCAATGATTTAATCCAAACATCTGGAAACAAATTAACTTTGATATTCTAGAATTTCACATTTCAATGGGTTTTTCATTTAAATCTAAGAAAATGAGACACCCAGATTTTTCTCTTTGTATATGATAGCAAGTTGTAGCCTCTGAATTCTTTCCTCTTCAACCTAAACAATGGCAACTGATCTACTCTGAATTCTCTCTCTAGGAAGGTATACCTTTCTCTGCTAATCAATTGATCTGCCCCAGAAAGAGACTATTGAAACACTCTTTCCCATACCTGCCTTGTTCACAGAAGAATTTTAGTGGCTTTTTGTTAGCCAAACACAAATTCTAAAAACATAAAGAACAGATTGTAGTTGACAAATCATTTGTTTTCAAGTTATTCATGTGGTGTTTCAGCAATAATACAAAGCTTCCTTTGTCATTGAAAAACAGAAAGAACCTCTTAACTCACCAAATATTTAAATTTACTGAATATGATGGGTGGGCTAATGCGTGAATCCTGGGCTTGTACAAAGGAAATACTATGAGAACTCATTTTCAAGCTATAAAGGCTGCTACATTTTCAACACCCAAGCAGTACTTGGATAAAAAATTGAGAGGAATTAAAAAGTGTTCAAAGGTTTACAGTGGGAGTAATTCAAGGGGTTGGGAAATTAAGACTATAAAGAAGGGCATAAAGACCCAGGTTTATTTAGCCTGAGAAAGAAGGTCTCCAGAGTAATTTTATAATGTGTTTCTGGTTCATAATATAAACATGGAAAGGGTTTTTGCTAGGTGGTCTTTATCTGGGGATGAGGGAAAATGTGCACATAAAATGGGAAAGAACATAGGTTCAAAACAAGATAACATTTTAATTGACTATGTTCCTCTTTTAAAATAACACTGTGCACTTTTCTCAATCCACATTATAGTTTAATAAAAAGTCTTTTAAAAAGAGGGCCAATTTTCATTTCTGTAGGATCACTTGGAAATAGTCAGAGGGCTAGATGTTTTCCTAACATTTAGTGATAATAAGCATGACCTCTGACATCAGCTTGCTTGCAGGAAATTCGAGCTCCTCTGCTCTGTTTGGATGACCATGGACAAACATCTCTACTCACTCCTCTTGGCTTCATTCTTTACCTCCAAAACAGGAATAATGGTAGTATCCACCCACTAGCGTTCTTAGGAGGATTAGATGAGATAATGTAGGTGCCCTACTTATGATTAGTTTTATTGGTCTAAGCAGGAGGTAAATTGCTTTTCTTTCATGAATAACTCCCAGTAGATGTCTGGGGCTGGTGTGGTGCTGGACAGTTTCTGATATCCAGGTACTACTTCACCTGCTTGCAGACTATGTCTGACTTCCACTTCTAGCCATACATCCTTTGTAGGCATTTGTACATCTACTGTATGATTCAAGTAATCCTACACCTACGTATCTACCAGAAAATTCCAAACGCTAAATTGGAGGGATATGTACACTCCTGTGTTCATTGCAACACTACTTATAATAGCCAATTTATGAAAGTTACTTAATTGCCCAAGGACAGATGAATGGATTAGGAATATTTGGTATAAATACACAATGGAATACTCAGCAATTATAATAATAAAAAAGAGAGATGAAATCTTGCTATTCGTAGCAACATGAATGGAACTGGAAGGGATTATGCTAGGCAATGTGAGCCAGAAGGAGAAAGACAAATACCAGATGGTGTCACTTATATGTGGAATATAGAGAAACAAAACAAAGTAACAGACAAAACCAAACTAAAACAGATCCTATAGGTTTGGCTGTAGAATTGAGCTACGAGAGGGAGAGGGACAGAGTGGGGAGTCAAAAGGGAAGGGGCTCGGTGGATGATGGACGAGGAGTAAGGGTCCCTTGGTGGCAGGTGTGGTGTAGCATCGGAGGGGTGCGATTCTACACCTCTGAATCACATACGGTGCTGTAAACCAATATGACCTCATTAAAAATTTATGCCAAAAAGGGAAACAAAGACAAAAGGAAGATAAAAAATAAGATCATGATGAAAAATCTACTTAAGCAATCAATTTTATATACTGTAGTCCATGTAAAATCAGAAGCTCTTTTCTCAGTGAGGCATTTCTATGTATGTCTGAACAAATGAAAAATTTGTCAAGAAAATAAAAACTATGTACATTCTTTTCACATATATTCACTTCATTTACAGTCTTCCTTCTAAAAGCCTACAGTCTCACAACAAAGTGTGAAAATTATAATTTATATGTTAACTTGGAGATTATGACATCATTATACCATCACATTGACATTATGTTATTAACATTGGTGAATAGCTGTGGCTCAGGATTTATTCAGATATTCAAATACACTTCCTGATCTGTTAATCAAATTTTATAGTTTTACCAGTATGGGTCTTCCCTTCATATTTCTTGTTATTTGAGATCATTCCAAAGCATGCATTCACTTCTAGTTTTACAGGGAATTTTAAAATTATAGTTTGAAGTTTTTTTTTGTTAGCATATTTAAAAAGTGTCTGTTTATGTTTATTTTACAGTAGATCACCATATTGAATTATCGTAAATTCTAATGCTTACTTTTTCAATTAATACTGTATTTTTCCAAATACATAATGATATCACTTAAAAATGATCGTTTTTTCTTCTCTCGTCTTCTATTTATACATTCAATCTTTGGGATAAAGACAATTTAGAAGTTTCTTCAGAATGATGGTAGTTTCATGGGTTCTGGTAAGAAATTTTTGAAAAGTGAAAATCAGATTTTGATAGAAATAGTCTGGTAGTTCTTAGAAAGTATATTTTGATATAAATTTGGAAGACTGAAACATAGAACTTATTAGAAAAGGAATTACTATTTCCAAGGAAAAGGCTTAATAAGTAGGCAAGTGTGTGAATACTATGAGGATATATACTTATTAATCTTTCTTATATGATACATAAATTGAAATGTAGAGTATATCTGAACTAAAAGAAATTAGCTAACATTTTATCATTATGTTGTAGGAATAACTTAACTGCGTATTAAAGTTGAAATAGATTTTCCAAAGTTTAGCTACAATAAGTCTACAAGAATTAGCTAAACTTCATTTATCACTTTGCTTATTAACCTGATTTTATTTATAGGTAAGTTTTCTTCTGGTAGCAAAGGAAAAGAATCTGGACTTTGAGATGATTAAGAACTTAACAACTAAATAACCAAATAGCCAAAGCTCAAATGCTTTCAAAGCAAGTTTATTTTTTATTATGAGACATTAATTTGTGGTTTATCTGCAAATCTTTATAACAAAATATAGTGGAAATTTTGGAACAATAGCTTGTAACTCTGAGATGTTCATAGTTTGGAATCTGAGTTATTCTATCTCTATCTTGTTTACTTAACTTTAACTCAACAGTCAGTTGAAAGGTATGTTCATCAGTTAGAGGATCTGGTACTTCTAAATCCATCCATCCATCCATCCATCCATCCATTCATCCATTCATCCATCCATCTAGATATATACAGTTATATATTACTGCATAAGGATAAAAGCTAGGATAAAAGTCTAGCTAGGAAGTCTAGACTTTGGAGTTGGAAAGGTTGTGATCCTCTCACCGCTTGGTGATGTGCTTCAGGGCAGGTTTCTAACATCTTGGTGCCTCTCTAAAAGAGGAGTTAGATTAACTTTGTACCTCTCTTGGAGTTGGTTTTACTTTATTTTTTAAGATTGAGTTAACTAATGGTAAGTTTTTAGAAAAATGCTTGGTTCATAACAGATACACAATAAATGTTAACTCAATAATGACATTGTTCAAGTCACTGCATTTTGTTTCTGGTATTTACTTCTCCAACTTTGATAGGCTTTCAGGGGCTCGATGTTTGAGTTCCATCTTAAACTCTCAAATAAAATATAGGATACTAATAAAACACTATCAGTTGGCATTATTATTATTCCCAAACTTTCAGAATGGTTAGACAGGGGCTGAGGTTAAAACCTGAATCTGTCTGTCTCCCCAGGGCCAAACACTTTTTAACTTTTTATATTCTCCGATGCTTGAAAATTTTGCTTGAATTTCATTTGAAGCCCTAATGGATCTCAAATCCTTAGGGGACTAAAAGATAAAATGCCAGCTAATGCTAAAATTGGGATCTGTTGAGTTCCTGAATGCTTTAACTTATTCTACTTCTCCATTGACTCCCCAAAATGGGTACAACCAAAAGTTTACAATTGAAATTGATAGTAAATTATTTCCTTTCTGAATGATGGTCAGTTCTTTCACTGACAATAAAAATAACATTCATTTTCTGACTTCTTGTTCTTTGTTTCTATATGTTGCTTTGTGCTTGTTTTCCTACTGCTACTATAATAATTATTATTAAAAATCCTGATCTGCCAATAGTCACACAATTAAATTGATTGTATACATGTTGTGTGTCAAAATGTGCTATATTACCTATATAAAATTTAATTTAACCCACTTAAAAATCCTATAAAACAAGGAATCTTAATGCGGACAGTTTTGCCCTCCAGGGGATATTTGGTAAGTCTGGAAAGAATTTTGATTGTTCCAACTTGAAACTGGCATCTAGTGGTGATAAATATCTTACAATGCACAGGACAGCTCCTTACAACAAAGAACTATCTGGTACAAAATGTCAATAGTACTGAGATTGAGAAACCCTGAATAAAGTATTATGATGTCTGGATTAAGGAAGCTCAGTGTTTAAGTAACTTGCCAGTGGTTACTGAGCCTTGAAATGACAGAGCCAGGTGGAAGCCTGCATATATCTAGAGAGAATTCCTCCCAAAGAAAATTTCAGTTTAGAGATGGTAAAAGTGATTTCATATATACACCAGCCATAACATTATTTAAAGGACTAATAGAATGAAACACATTCTCTTCAAATGGAATGTTTAGTAGGAATGTCAGACCTTGCCATGACACTCGAAATACTTGACATAGCGAAATATAATTGTAATCATGTCATGTAATCATTAAAAAAAGAAAAAGGGGACTCATATCTCTTTCATTTAATTACTTTTTTTTTCTGAAATGGTTGTCACTGAATGTTAAAATTTGAAAAAAGACATGGGCAATCAGATAAAATTATTCATATTTCTGAGAAGAAAAAAAATACTCCATTGTAACTTCACTAAAAATAGCACATTATGATGGAACCAAAATTGATAACAAAGAAAGACTTGACATTAGAGTGGTGAACTAGCTGAAATGCTAAACAATATTTCATATGAGTTAACTGCAGTTTAAGAAACATAGAGAATATGGCTTATTAAAAAGCTAGTTTGCTTGCTCACTAGGCTTATTTTAAGTGAATCACTTTGTATTTTATTCCCTATTCAGTTCAATATAATGCAATTGAAGATACATTTACAGTTTTCTATATATTCTCATATAAGCAGTTTACAGGTAGTGAATCTAAATATTTTACACTTTTGTCCATAAAGAGCAAATAATTCTTCTTCCAAACCATTTCTTTAATATTTCCATAGTAGAAAGTGTAAGACTATGGCAATGGATATATATGAAATTTGAAGGACAAATCAGATGGTACCCCTATGTTTTGGAACTTGGGAACCAGGTGAAATATGGTATTCCTAACTGCAGCCTGGGTTGTTACTTGGAAGATGGTGTATTTTGACCAAGATTTCAAGTGTAATACCCCGATCTACCAGACCATTTAGGGTGCTCCTATCTTTTCTAGAACACCTGATTACTCATTTTTTCAGTGCATTTACAGCATCATTACTTTTATTTATTATCTGTTTCCTCTAAGACTGTAAGCTTTGTGAGGACAGGGTTTTTGTCTAACTTGGCAATATCAGCTATTTCCTGAACGGATTCCTGAAGGCAGTTGTCCTTTCAGTTACAGTAGTTCCCTTAAAAGAGATTTGCAGGGAGTACAAAAGAGCTCAAACTACAAAAGTGAGGAGTTGGTGGCTATTTTAATTATTGCTGTTACTGTGCATTGACAAGGTCACGGAGAGGACGTGACTGCTGGAGAACCTGAGAGCCAGAGCCGCGCCATTGGCCACTCCTAACACCGCCTCCCATCCTCGGAGCCGCGCCATTGGCCACTCCTAACACCCCTCCCATCCTCGGAACGTCCGTCTTGCCCGCGCTTTTTCAAGGACAAAGTCTGGAGAAAGTAATGCATTATTGAGACCGTTTGGACGGGATAGGTGACACACCCTTTACACCTCTAGATAAACGTTTAAGATTCTAGCAGCAGGGTAGGGACAGAGATGGGCTCTATTTGCTGTCCCCGAGACAAGCCTCAGAGGTACTTTCCTTTACGTTTTAAGTCCGCCACCTCTCAGTGTGGGGTGGCCTGCGGCTAGTCCTGTGGTCTCTCCTTGTCATCCGTGTCCGCGGACAGTTGATGAACCAACCCCATGTCTTTCTGCCCAGGCCGAACGTGTTTGGAAGGTAAGCAGTTGTTCTTCGGCAGATATTGACTGTTTTTGGTATTAGTAATATTATAACTTTAAATTTTTATTCTTCAAGTAAATTTTGCTTCCATAAGTAATGGGTCCATTTCTGCTCGTTGGAAACTAATTTAAATTTATCCATAAAAGCCTCATCATTTATTCAACTATGATTAGCATAAACTAATGCTTAGGGGTGGGGGTGGGGGGGCTAGAACCAACCCTCTGAGCACAAGGGAGGAAAGTATGGCATCCAGAAGTGCAATTCACCTGCACAATCAGGCGAGGTAATATGTACTTGAAACTTTGGAAATAGGTGCGGGGTGAAGTCACTGAAAGGTGAACTGCAAGGGGTGAGTAGTTGGACTCTCTCAGCGTGGCCTGGGGGAGCATGTGAGAGCTGCTTGAGAAGTGTTCACCCACCGGTTATTGATTACAAAGATCATATGGATTCCAAGTGCATGTGGAGCGTCCCAGCCTGTGAAATAAGCAGCCCCAGGGGCGAACGTTGCTGTGCTGAGTCAGGACTGGGGCCATACCTGGTGACTCTGAATCTCTTGGTTGAATTGTGGTGTGACAGAGAACTTGGCTGCATGCGCCAGACTTACCATCAGCTCTAAGGACAGCAAATGTGTCAAACTCCTATTGCTTAAGAAAAATCTGTGCTCTAGCATCAGGAAGAGACTTGTCCAGGGTCACACACTTGGTCGATTGCTCTGATAAATTTCAAGTTCGGTTGTTTGGCTTCTTATTTTAGTTCTCTTACTCCTATACGGTGCTGTCCCTAACATGTGCCAAAGAATGAGTGACTGAGAAAAGCTGTATGAATATATGATTTATTCTTACTCTTGGGTTATAAGTCAAGCTATCTGTTCTTTGGGGGACTACAGAAAAAAAAATAGTTATTTTATAAAAGCCAAGCCAAACCAAACCAAAGTAACTGTCTGGGATTTTAAGTTCAGATCCAAATGAAGGTTTCAAGGCCAATGAACCTCGTTGGTGATATTTTAGCAAGATCTTTAAATAACAGACTAAACACATACTCACAGCATGCTAAAGTGTAACTCATGTAATTTAAAGGATGGAATTTTTTTTAAAACATTAGGTATAGCTAAGGAATTTAGAAAAGTTACTAGATTTTTAAAATGTGTGCTTATAAATCTGAACAGAAATGTAAAAACCCTAACACTCAACTCGAAAAAGAATAGCTCTGAGAGTATTTTCATGTAGTGAAGTACACAACCTTTTATTACTAAGGTAGCATCATCTCTGGAGATTCCCGGGTGTAACTTAAACAGCATATAAAAAAGGAAATATATGAAACAATAGGGGCAAACGGAAAGAAGTCAGAATATCCACTTGATTTCAATGTATAAAACAGGAAAGCTGAGGGTCTATTTCACTGTTTTGTTAAACAGTTCTGGTTATAAAAGGTAAGAAGAAAATAGTAGTCTCAGAAGGAAAAACACCAAAAAGAGTTTGTTTGGTTTTGGACTGTGCATTAGATTTCTGTTGCTGCTGCAACAAACCACAAGCATGGTGGCATAAAACAAAAATGCAGTATCTTACAGATCTATGTGTATGACGGGAGAATGACATGGGTCTCATGGAGCTAAAATGAAGGTGTCAACAGGGTGGCATTCCTTTTTGGAGTCTCCAGGGGTTATAATTAGTTTTCTTCCCCTTTTTCTGGTTTCTAGGGGAGACCTGCATTTGTTGGGCATCTTCCTCCACCTTGAAACTAGCAGTATAGCCTTTTTGACTTGTTCCATAATCCTGTCTCCCACTGACCCTCTTCCTCCTCCCTCTTTTACTTTTAAGAACCTGGTTGTTACCTTGAGCCCACATGGATAAACCAGGATAATTTTCCCTTCAAGGTTTTTAACCTTAATCATATATGCTAAGTTCTTCCTGCAGTGTAAGGTAATATATTCACAGGATGTGAGTGAGGGTGTTATTTTATTTGGCACAGTCCATGAAATTCTAAAATAAAATTTTTGATTGGATCTCTGCTAGTGCATTTAAAACCCCCTTGAAATTAATAGATGCATATGATTGACAAATGACATAAAACTAAAAGGTTTACCTACCACCTAATATCACTCTCTCTAGCAGTTACCACTTTACACCTTCAAAGTTTAGTTCTGGTGGTTGGCTTCATGCCTCCATGTAAGTCACATCTACTCTTAATTCTTGACTTACCAACTCCAGTGCTTTCTATGGACGTCTCGCCATGAGACTGAGGATTTAGCTCACACTGTTCTTACGCCTGTCACCACTCCTCACATCACCTCATATGAAAGGGTGTATGGAGGTAAATTTGTTAGTGTTTTCAGACTGAAAAATTTTTTATCATTCCCTCCTGCTTGATTAATGATTTGGCTGGGTAGAGAACTCTATGTTGGAAAAAAGCTTCCCACTTAACCTCAAAGGCATTATTTGGTGTTGCTAGTACAACAAGCAAACAACGAAAAAATGATGCTTCCAATTCCACTTTTTATACATGCAGTCTTCTTTTTCTAGTCAGCTCAAAATCTTTTACTATTTTTTTAACCTTTGGTGTTCTGGTGGTTTATAATAATATGTCCAGGTGTGGTTCCTTTGAAACTCATCCTACTGCAGGTAGGCCCTACTAGATTAGAAATATGTGCCTTCTTTCTTTTCTGGAGAGTTTTTGTTGTAATTCTTTGGTGGTTCTCTCCTTTTTAGAATTCATAATAATTGGAATTTCTATACTGATTCTTGATTTTGATGATCTTTTTTCCTCTCTTTGTTGTCTTTTGTTTTTAACCTCTTAGAGAGTGATGTGTTTTATCTTTTAAACTTTTAACTCACTTCTTTATTAATGGAATTATTTATTTAACTTCCAGTGGTACATTCTTGTGTCTTGGTTTTCTTTTTTTTTATACCTTTGTGTTCTTGTTTTTTGGATATTGTATTTTGTACCTGAGGACACTTAAAACCTTTCTTATACTTTCTGCACATTCGCTCGTGGTTTAGAGGACATTATTCATTTTAGTCTTTCTCTGTCATGCTGCAGTCTTAACTCAGTTTTCCAGTGATCATTCTTTTACCATTTATATTTAAGACTGAGGGAACTGTAAGGTTGATGGTGTCTTTTGTATGTGAAAGAGAAGTTTTTTGTTATAGTGTAGGTGAGCCAGCTGATTTTCCTTTTGGCAAAAAGGAGAACAAGGAGTGCTTGCTTTCTGTCGTTAATGTCAAATGCCTCACTATAGGTTACCTTGCATGAGAATATACATGTCTGACTGTTTCATATACAGGGCTTTAGTTAATACTTGCTAGGGACTTGGTAGAGGGGGAGAGCGGGAGTTGTTTAAAGGTAAAGAATTTCAGTTTTGCAAGATGAAAAAGGTGTGTAGTACAACGTAAACTGCACATTATAAAATGGCTAAGATGGTAACTCTTATGTTAATGTGACTTTTATCATAAGTGACAGAAAAAATAATTCAGCTAAGTCAACTTACATAATGTTAAAAGAGTTAAAATGTAGAAGTGTACTGGAAATAAATTACATAATCGACCGTACAGAAAATACCATTGAGAAGAAGTTGCATTTTCAGAATAAACACAATTTTTGTTATTAAATATTGAGTTATAGCATAGTTTCTGCCTCAGATAACTAAAATCTAAATTAGAGATGGAGAGAGATCACAAGCCAAGAAGGAGACTATCATAGTTAACATCTAGTTGATATCTTAGTAAAGCAATAAAGAACAGATAATTGGAAAGAACGAAGTTGGATTCACTATGGAATTCAATAAAGGAATTCAATAAAAGGGAAAGGAATGAATGATTGATGAATAAAAAACCAAAGTCGTCTCCTGGACAGATGATGATTGCATCTTTAGTGCAATTAGCCCCTAACGGGCGCCCCTTCGCTAATCCTATGAGGAAATTTTGGAGTAATGTATTGGATATGAACAGCATATGATTGATATTCTTGCTTAGTATCAGAGATTATATATTTTTTATGCCATTAAAATAAACTTCAAGAAATTTCTAAATTGTGGGCCTCTCTGGGTTAAGTCTCAGTACTATGAAGTTATCAGCAGCCAGTCAGCAGCCACTGCAGCATGAGTTTGATTTCCGGCCAGGAAGCTGACCCATATGGCACAGCAGACCTCTCCTGTCTCGCCTACTGCTCCCCTCAATGGTGTATTTCAGTCAGTCTGCCTGATTTGCTCCCCACTCTGTCTCTGGTGAATCCTCTCACCACCCCCCTCGCACCTCTGGTCTACACTCCAGTTCTTGTATGCATAAATAAACATATCAATCTTAAAAAAAAAGAAATTTTGAGATTGTTTGAGCTGGATCTACTCCTAGAGGTTCATATCCCTATTTAACAAATACAAGTTTAGAGTGCCCTGATTTAACTTGCTTTTGATCTGTCCTTGATTTATTAGGTCAAAATCTCTGAATGTTACCCTTAGTACTTTCCCCAAACATGAATCTTCCTATTTGCCATAATCTATGATTAGAAATCATTGTTCCTGTTACTAACACCCCACCATAAACAACAACAAAGTACCAGCTTCATAGTCATTGTAAAAAAATTGCCAACCAAAGGTTGGGCAGAAGATATTATTAAAGCTATAAGTAACCTTGGCACAGAATTAGGATATAATCTATCTTTTAATTTTCACATATTTTTGAATTCAAAGAAGGTATTTTGTAAGTGAAATGGCTCAGATCAAATTGATAAGTGTGAAGCACTTCAAGAATTTATAACAGAATCTTGTAACTGTGTGTCCCAATGTCACCTAGTTTTAAATTCTCTCTTACTCTACATGTTATTTTGATTCTTGGAAACTATGCCCTTTGTTACTGAACTGCCAGATTGGAGGCAGGCACGGGACAGGCTAAGTGATAATGCAGTGTGTCCAACTTGATGTTTACTTTCTTTTTAATGAATGGGAATACAAATAATCAGGATCTACCTTCCTGCCCTTCTTTCTTTCTTGACTCTTTTACTTTTTACTCCTAAAAATCAAAGTCACTAGTGTTTAGGTTGGAGAAGCAGAACCATTCCATTTGGTGTGTTGCCTCTGAATTAACTTAATAAGTGCCCTAATATCACTCAAACTGGGAGATTTTGAGTGAAGTGGGCACCCTAATAAGTTACACTGTATCGCAATGAACACAGGAGGGATACTATACTTCCAAAATATAAACAATGATGTAAACCAGCAATACTGCAATAAAAAATAAATTATACTGTGCTAACTGGCATAAACAGGGATTGTCCTGTGCAAGTTGGAATATATGGTTACTCGATCTATACAGCAAAGTCAGGCTTAGTCTATCTCTGAGAGCACCTTGTCAGATCAAATCTAGTCATCTGTAAGTATATGAAGAAAAATGATGTGATGATGTTCAGAATTCTCAGAGGTAGAATATTCAAATATTTGGCCCTGGGTCTGTGAGTGGAATCATATTTCAGAGCCACCATTGCTTTATAGAGAATAAAATTAAGTGGAAATGATTAGTTAAGAATTCTACTCTTAGATGAGCATTTAGACATTTGCTTATCAAATATTAGTATATTTTTGTACTGCAAATAGAGTAATGTAGGAACATGTCTAAGTAAGCAAGTAATATTTCTGATTCTGGTATGCATTGATATATAAAATCCTGGACAGGATTACTGAAGCTGATAATTGAAATTTCAGATATTCAGATATATTCAAAATCAGTTTATTCAAGTATTATTAAAAAGTCAGGTTTATCAGAATTATCCTTGTAAATGATAGTTTAGAACTTGCCTTTCCTTTTGAAACTACAAAAAAATGCGTTCGTTTTTGCTAATAATTCGTAAATTTAAATTTTCTTGAATAGGAGATCAAATATTTTCAGCTAATTTTTTTAACCCTCCATAGAGCTATAAAAATTAGTTTAACCTTTAGTACTTAATGTGATATTTTAATTTAGGGCATCCTTGATAGGTATGTAGGGAAGTTTTCCCAGATTCATAAAGAATACCATTTACTTTTGGTTTTATTTTGTAGAGGTGCCAAAAAGTTTGAAGAACAGAAACTTTTATATTTAGTATAAAATTACAGTAACACCTTGCCAGTAACCTAAACCCTCTGGAACAGAGCCCTGAATTGGAAATTATGTGGAAAATGTTTCCAAGTTCTCTAAATAATTTTCATACAACCTCTATACTAAATCCATGTCCTTAACAATTACTTATTCCACAGCACTGAGCTGACTGATTTTTAGTAAGTATGTGGATGTGTGTATAACCTGAATATATATACATAGTTTTCTCTATGAATAGAAAATTAGAAACAACTAGAAGGAAGGCAGGAAGAGCAAATAAGAAAGATTTAATCCACTTTTGTTCTTAATGAGGTCTAATTTTAATGAAGATTCTCAATCAGCAAGAACATTTTTCAATGATATCCACTAACCACTGCTTAATAAGGACAAGATACAATTTCCTTTAGAAAGAATTCCAGTTCTTCTAAAACATATATCAGTATATAGTATTAAAAAGTTGGTATTAAAAGTGGTACGCTTTATTTTTTTTTTTTGTAAAATTCACTGTGAGTGAGCATTTCATTCTTCCATAAAGTTGGATAAATGAATGACTTTATAATATAGGTTATATAAAAGACAATATAAAATTATGCATCTTATGTGATATATGAACATAGGAACATCTGTTTGATATAAATAATCTGTTTGGCCTTATTTGGACTGGAATACAGTGAGTCTTATGAGCATGAATGTGGAAAAATACAGAATAGTTCTGGTTCCCTTGGCCTCAGTTTATAGGACAATTTTCAGCTGCTGCACGTTTAAAGTGATACATCATGTCATTTTTGTATTAAAGGATTCCAGAAGTGCTGACTCAGTGTCACGTCCTGGTCCTTTTCCCCTGGAAGTTGATGAGGTTGAACTGGGGAACAGCTGTAGGTACATGGCGGAAGTGGTGGACAGGCTGTTGAAGGTCTGATGGAGACCAATGATTAATCCAGGCTTTTGTTATTAAGAAAAACAGTACCTGCTCCAGAAACAAAGAAAACAAGGAAACTGCTGCAGTTTTATATTAATATGTAGCTATACTGTCCTCCCCACTCCTCCAGTAATCAATATCTTCATAAATTTGAGTTTTTAAAAGCACTCATCTTTGAGACCAGAGAGAGAAGACAATACCAAAATAATTTCAGCCTGGGGCGGACACCATCAGGATTCCAAACTCTATACCAAACACATTCCTGTTGACAAACTTCTTTTCCCACTCAACTTATGAATGACTCATTGAGTTGTTATAACCTCTGAGTCATTTTGCTAATGTGAAAATATGCTGTTCAAAGTTGTTTACTTTCTCTCTTTCATTTCTTTGGGAGCTATAAGCAAGCGTAGTGAGATGTATGGTCAGATAATTATTTTCCTCTGCTGAAGCTAAGTGCTTGGTACTATGCTCAGTCCTTATTTATTACTATTGAGAATTTTTAACAGTAACTGGCCCTGGCTAGTACTTCACATTAGTGGAACAACTTTCCTTTTTTTTAGATATCTCAAATCCTGGTGAACTCGGTGTAACCAGGTGCCAACCTCAAACTGTCACGTGGAGATAATGGTAATTCATTGACTTACCGAAGCTCTCACTATTCTTTCAGGTCTTGGTCACAGGGTAGATGTGGTCTGGACTGATGAGGTTCTTGCCAGTTTTGTCTTGTATCTTCAGGGCAGATAAAAAGAGAAGCACGGTGGTCAGGGAGTGGGGTGAAAAAGAGGTTGTATTGAGTCAAAACAGCACATTCTTCTCTCATTTGAATTTTCACATGGTAGGACTGGAACCATCTTAGAGACTGGTTGGTGGAAGTGCTTTTAAAAGTCAAAGTCACAATCCATATCTTTCAAATCATCTATTGCATTGTAGATCATTATTTTTTTTTGCTAAAGCAGAGAACTTTTGTTGCTAATAAGTGACTTCTATCACTGACTTTCATTTCATTATGATTTCTTGACTGGGAAAAGAAGATGAAAAGTTACAGTTAGTAGGCTGGAAATTTCATGTCTTGTCTTTTCCATGTCCTAAGTGACTTAGTGTCACATAACTCTGCCCGAGATGCCCTTCACTCCTTCCCTGTCTGGAAGAGAAATCTGCTAATCCTTTAAAGCAGATCTCAAATGTCACTTCCTTTCTACTAACAACTTTCCTCTCTGAGCTGGACAGAACTTTGTTCTCATGTCTCAACTCTCCAGCATGTGATGCTGTCTGTGTGATACTTACTGCTTTATGTTTCTGTCAGTTATATGCCAGCCTCACCCTGTTAATAGACGATGAGCTCTTCAAAGGTAGAGCTTCTGTTTTCTTCATTTGTGATCGCCAGGGTCCTGCAGAGTATCCAGTGCTTAGTAATGCCCAATAGATGATAATGTCAGAACCAGACTGGTGAGTGCCCTGTCCAATCTACTTGACAGCACACCAAGTTATATCTGAAATAGAAACCAACCGACCAATAAAACAAGTAACATAGAATCGTCCTTATTACTTGGTTAATCTGCGCTTCTCTTTAACTCAAACATGCTTTTCTTTGTGGGTATGTAAATAGTGAATGGGGTAAGACAGCATTGCACACATTACCGAGTTTATTTTCTGGTTGTTTCCCAGATTTCATAGAAGCAATGCATACCTAAGTCATGGATCCACTGTCAAACTTTTTAAAACTTAAATATATAGGGATTTTGGATGAAAGCTGTGAGCAGTTGAGACTTGTATGAAATAAGTGGAATAAATAATGGGTAACATATGCTTTTGTCAAAAGTTTGGGTAAAGAATTACAGTTTTTTTTTTTTGTTCATTTCTGAGTTTTTGACACTTCCTGTGGCCAACTTTCTCATAAGAACAAAGTTTTTTCAAGTTAAAAATAAAAATCTCTTATCTAAGAGTGGTGACAACTCAAGAGTGGTTGCTTAATAACCCCATAGTAAAACATCAATCAAATGAATAGTTTGACTATGACAATATAAGCAGCATCTTTGCCGAATCAAAAGCAAGAATGAACTTTGTGGAATAAATACATCATTAGTTATTCAAACATCTCCTTTTGGTAGGATACCTACCTATATATGCATGTGTAGTTAAATTTATTTATCTTTGATATTTTGCTAACTTTCACTCATAATAAACCATGAGTTTTCTTAAACCATGCGTTTACATTAAAAATGTCAAATTTGTCAAGTTGAGGACTGAATATATTTTACTAAACCATTTAGTACCTTGACATATTTATCACTTTCAAATATTTAGTCTCATGGTATGTGAATCTCCATTGTACTCTTATGCCTTGTACTAAAGGTATCAGGGCGGGGCCTGCTTCGAGCTCTGCTTTTATTTTGTTTCTGTTTGAGATTTTTGTTGTGTCACTGCTATGAGATTCCTACTGTATCCTTCTAATAATACCTCACTTTTGAACTTGGACTAACTTGAGAGGCTTTCAGGTTTTTTTTTTAGAACTTTTATCTAAGATAATCACATAGCACATATCATGTCCCTTGTTATAAATGGATTTTCATTTGAATTAAGAATCATGTAAACCATTATTTACCAAATTCTGATTTTATAGATCCTGAGTCTTTTTAGAAATCAGTACTTTTGAAAGAGATTAGTGGTCCTACCAAATTTACACACATACACACACACACACACACACACCTGCACCCCACCCCCCATATATACTTCTGTGTCTCTGGCTATTTAACTGGATTGGTAGTGTACTCTGTGGCTGGAATAGGCTCAAAAAACATTTATACTTTGAATGAAGCTTCATTGTTTCAATAGAAGAAAACAGTTTAATGTATTAAGTATTATATGTAAATTGCTCACACAGTAACATAAAAGGTTCCTCTTATCACAGACATGATCTGTGAGCCAGCTTGATAGCTTCCTGCTACAAGAGGAAGAAGCTGTCCTCTCAGCTTCCTTCCTCCCTCCCCACAAAGAAGAGTGATGCTATCTTTAACTTTTGACACTGGGCAGCCTGACTGTCCCTGCTAAAACTCAAACACTTTCAAGTTTCACTCTCATCTGGTATTTCTCAGCTTGAACAATTAGGTCAGCATGTAAATATAGAGCAACTCATTATTTAACAAGTTGAGAAGCTTTGGAACCATGTCATGCCTCATCTCCATGCAGTCTTCTGACTAGTTCTTATTAAACACAAGTTGATTAATATTATTTAAAATTTCTCAGCACCTGTGTGTTCAGTTTGTTCCACACATCGTGGGTCTGCTCCTCTGTTGCCTTGAGGTTTTTTTCTAGTTTTTCTTTTCATTCAGGTATGTTCCTTTGCTTACACATTTGCTTACACATTTCAACATTTCCGTGAATATTTTGGAATTTTCTGACTAAAAAGGGAAATGATTCACGTTTCCTAAACCTTTATCTCCACCCTTGCTTCAGAAAATTGTCCTGAGAATTCCTTGTTCCCAGCACACTGGACACACGGCAGACGTGTAACACATACGATTTCCTCCTTTGTCTCCCTCATTTTTTTCCCGACTCTTCCTTCCTCTTCGGTAGCATCTATCCCCAAGTCATCGTGGACTGGGTGCTTCTTTTTACATTCTCACTGAGTGAAGGGGTATTCCACAGGCTGATTCAAGTGGGGACTTCTTTTGCACAGACATTCAAAACTTGTGTGTAACTTGGGATGAGTTGTTCTTTGTGAATCAGCTGACTAGGTATATTATGCACGCTTTTCAAATAATGCAATGAATTATTAATCTACCTTAGAGTGTGGTACACTGGAGCCCTGGATTCGTTCCCAGAGGATGATTATGTCACATTATAAGCATATGGTTGCCCGACTTGGACAATGACTTTGTACACATGTTAGGTGAAACTTTACAATGTATGTTGACCTTCTGTCCTTCCATTGTTTTGCTGTTGTTGAATGACTTTGCTGCACTTTGTGTGTGTGTGTATGTGTGTGTGTGTGTGTGTGTCTGCCTGTCTGTGTGTGTTTTATGTTTTATCCTCACTCATGCCCAATAAAACATCACTGGGAAAATGAGCAAGATGAAGGAGCAGGTTGCCCATTAGGCGGCTTCACTAAAAGCTAATGCTGAAACCTTTTAGGGGTTTTCCATAAATAGAGGTTCATAAGCTTTTACTGAAGACTCAGTTTTATCTCCCCATGTTTTTTTTATCTCCATGTTTTTAGAATGTGAAATACACAGTGAAGCAGACGCTATGTATGTAATCTCAGGGGCTCAGGGAGATTGTATTTGCGCTCCAATACAATAGATACCTGTCACTCACCTGTCACAAGGCCCCTTTCCATATATATCTGGTTTGAAATTCCTGGGACTGAAGTCCTCAGTTGATTGGTAATCATAAGTTTTTTATATCTCCAGGGCTGCCTGACTTCACAACATGGCTGTGATCTAATTTCTGGATGAAAGATTAGAAAGCTGTATTCATCTTCTCAAATATGCCTAGATAGTAATACTTCATTGGCACACTTCGGGTGTCATATGATGTAGTTTTAGAGTCAATGGATTTGAGAGCGGAGCGGGGTCTTTGGGTTCACTCTGGGAAAGGTTTCACCAGAGCGCCCTTCGGTGGCATGTGACAAGTTTCTACACGAGACAGAGATGAGCTATACCTAGAACAAGTTTATTAGGACAAGGAAGTAAAGGACACTTGTACAGACACAAGGGGACAGGAAGAGCTGCCCTGCTGAGGGGGGCAGGTTTGCTAAGAGAGGCCTGCATGGTAGGTCACGGGCAGACAGGCGGGCCGCTGCCCTTCGGAGAGACAGAGTTGGTAAAGGAAAGCACCTGCATAGGCACAGGTGGGCAGAGAAAATGGCTACCCCAAATTCTTGCCCAGATGGCACTGATATAGCCTTCTTTCAGTTGGGAGGGGCTCATCTTTGAAGATGGCTGTCTGTTTACTGGCTAACTAGAATTAGAAAAGAGACCAGAGATTCTACAGTGGCTCAATCTCCATATCTTTGGCTCTAGACGGCAGTCTATCTCCTACCTATGCTTTGTAATTTAGGAGCTGGCACTTAGGGATTGTGCTAATGGTTATGGTTGATTTCTTCTACCCCCCCCCCCACTTTCTTGTGTGGGTCCAGTTCTAATCTTATTTTGTGTTATATCTCCTCCATCAATCTTCTCAAATATGCCTAGATAGTAATACTTCATTGGTTAAAACCAGTATCACTATCTTAAAAATATTTTCCTACCTAATAAATGTGATCTAAATCATAGAAATTTATATTTTGGCCATTGTTGTTTATTCAGCTATTTTCAGACTAAGTGGGAAAGTAAATAGTCTATAAACATTCTTTTAAAAATTTTTCTTAAATTAACCCTCATCAGTCACTTACATGGGGTTCAGTGGTAATAGGTTGGGGGTTGTTCTGTGAGGGCTACACTGAAACAACATGTATGTGGGAAATTTATTTAGGTTTTTTCCTGAGCACATCTGCCTGGTTAATGCATTAGGCTTGTGAGCTGCTGCTCTGGACTCTTAGAGGGATCAGAATACAGGATCAGTGGGTGAGCTTTACTGGGGAAGAAATAAGCAGGACTTTGGCAGGGAAGGGCTCCTAAGGGCCTGGGGGGAGGGACAACTGAAAGGAAGAGACAAACAAGACTGCTCAGGCACAAGTCACTGAGGGCCTTACTCATTACTGTTGTTCTAAAGTCTCAGAGGAGCTCCAGCTGCTAGACACTGGTGTGTGGCTGTGAACTTGCAGAGTGGGAAGGAAAGTTATTTGGGAGGCAGAACTTAGGCTTGTTCTGGATTCTGTATTAACCATCTGTATTATTTTGGGTAAGTGATTATTTTGGAAAAGACTTCCATTTCCTCAGTTGTCAAATAATGTAGTCAACCACTTAGGCCATCTGTTCAGCTAATAATATTTTATAGTTCTAAGATTAGATAATCCTGTATTATATTCTCTATGTTTGTTTGAGAACTTTTCTCAAATCCTTAGGAAGAATGGAGGAAATATTCACTCTTTTCTTTGAAAGTTTGACCAGTTCACTTGTAACTTCTGATTTTATACTTCAAAGTTGATGACCACCTCTATGTTAATTTGATTTATAACTGCCTCTTTATTGATGAGACATGATCTGGGAGTATTAAACATGATTTATAAATACTTCCAGAAGCATACTACAGAACTTTTTAAAAACCATCAAATTTGATAGTTAGAAAATTCGTATCAGACTACTATTAATAATTAGACATTCTGGCCTCTGTATTCTTTAAAAAAGACCTTTCTAAGTCATTCTTACTGTGTATCATATACTTTCTTTTTACCTTATAACTCTTGTTTTCACCAAAAGCATTGATAGAACACTAAGTGGTAAAATATTATACCAGAGAATTTCAACACAAACTTTCCCCTATTTTTGGTTATTAATTGCTTATTCTTTCTTTTTGCTTGATTTTATTAAATAAATATTCCTTCATATTAAGGATTTAGATGCAATCCTCTGCTGGATGTTTATTTATATGATGCTTATTTACTATTTACTATATATTTAATCCACATTAAAAATTATTCTTGAACAAGAAAATTCAAAATACACACATCAGGTGTTACCTGAGAGATGAAATGAATCGTTTAAATATCAAATGAATTGAAAGATAACTGAAATAATGTAGAAATCTACATAAAGTGAGCATATGGAAGATGATGTAGGAAAATGCTAGTTTCCCCGACTGAAAGAAATACCAACAGCTGGTTATGCTCCTGGCACAGATAGAAGGAAATGACATATTTTCTAATAGATTAAAATATTCCAAGGCACAAAAAATTCCAATAGATTAGGGAAATTTATAACCTATCATTTTCTGATAGAAATTACAGAGCTTTGAGCGTTAAAATGTGGAAGGAATTCGTCGTAGGAGTTACAGAATCATTTAGCTAAGTGTCCAGACTCCAGAATAGATATTTGACTATATCCCTGAGCAGATATGATGCTTGAGGACTTCAGCCAGATTTGAACTCTACTGAGAGAGTATGAGTAAGACTAGAACAGAGTTTTTATGAGTTCAGTTCTATTTTCTCTGTGGAATTAAGAAAAAAGAAATGGCAAGTGACCGGAAATTGAATGAGACAGTGTGACTATTTCCATGAAAAATTTCATCTGGTTTACAATGGAAAAGAACTGAAATGAGATTTTTGCTGGAACAGGCAGCATTTATAGCCACCCAAGATATTTAAAAAGAGCAAAAAAGATAAACATTCTAAATCACTCCAAGAAAAGCATATGTGGCCAGAAAATCAGTTGTTTGCAAGTTCTTCCTTAAGATTAGAAAGTTGTATTACAGCTAAGAAGAAGATGACCAAGATGGACTGTTGGAAAGTTGGAGGGGCCAGAAAGTCTGAGACCTCTGTTCCCTTCTTGACCTAGGATTTTGCAGCCTGTAATGTGGATAAAGGAAGATAGGGAGCCAGCTAACCCAGCTGACAGCCATCTCTAGAAACAAGTAAGACATGCCGATGTTGAACCACGTCTAGCCCAGTTTTCTCCTGGTCATAGAATAAAATTTTAGGTATCAGGAAAGGCAGTTCCAAAAGTTTAATGGAATAGTGGATTGGAGCATGAGAGATTTAAAATCAAAGAAACATAATTCTAACAGTCTAGTTAACATCATGAGATTATGTGTAAAACCCATTTTAAGGTGATTTATTTTAGAGTAATTGAAATATTAGCCCTTCTACGTGAGGAGTCAGAATTTAAACCAGGCTGGTTGGCCCCAAAGACCATCTCATTACTTTACCTGCCTTCCATGATCATTCTTAAATCTCAGTATTCCTTAGGAGTCTGCACTGGGCCTTATTTTATTCTCTCATTTTGCACTCTTTCTGGGCAATTCCATGTGGCACAGAGATTCAGTAACAAACCACTCACTGATCACCTTCATATCTGCATAGCTCTCTCAAATCTCTTGTGAGATTTCAACCTATCCATCCAGCTACCTACTTGACTGCTTTTCATGGGAATCCTACAGATAGTTCAAACTTGACCTGGAATAAGCGCATCACTTAACCCTTCCAATTTCTTCACTGAATTTATAGCTCTTTCTGCGATGCTGTGTGGGAACTCCAAACATCAGCATTTTCTTTGCCTTGTTTAAGATCTTCCTTTCCAAAGTATATCTCTCTGATTCTCATGCTGCTCAATTTAGGGTTTAATTTTCTATTGCTCATATGTTTTGGAAGCTTCCTTAATCTCTTCTGGAATAACCAACAATAAATAAATGAACTAGTAAATAAAAGCTAAGCACTGTCGCGGTGAGGGAAGATCTATCTACAAGCTGGTGTGATCTCTCCAGGAGATGGCGCTCACAGTGTATTTTTCTTTTAGGTTTTTAGGTTGAAGAAAAATTCATTTCCTGATATAGATAACTAATTCAAGGCAATACATCGTGTTCCATCATTTTCAGGTTGTCCTCTGGGTTGTGAAGACATTACCTAATGATTTTGGGTTCTTGTTTTCCTGATGGAGGTAGGGCTTGGGAATGAAAGTCTCGAAGAAACAAAATTTATGATGGGGGAGAATTTGTGATATGAAATTAAGAGGAAGCACGTACCCCAAAACCCTTGCTACTAAAATTCAAATAAAAAGAAAGGAATAATTTTATTATCATCAGGTGGGAAACTTACAAGCTGGAAAGCAGAAGGGAATATAGAGATTTGGGGCGAGACAGCTAATAACTAAATTAATACCTAGTTTATCTGGAAAAGTAATGATACAAAAATCATATTTTAAAGACAATTGCATGGGGTAATCCTGGTTCTTATCTTATAAAATGTATCTTCTTGGGTAAGGACTTTAGATTGCTTCTTCTTAGAATCACAAAATTGAAGTGGATAATCTTTGTGGATACCAGGGCTCTAAAATTCTATGATTACCAAACTGAGCTATAGAATAAGGGGAAAAACTAATTGCAATTCAATTGGTAAAATATATAGCTTAAGAGAACTTATGTGACTTTGTGAAAAGCTAACTTAAAGAACTAGTTTGTTGATAGATGAAACTGTGGGTCACTGTTTTCAACCCTGGCTGCATATTACCATCACTGGGGAGAATTTTAAGTAAAACTAATCTTGGGCCTCCCTGGTGGCGCAGCAGTTAAGTGCTGCGCTGTGGAGTTGTCGGCAGCTGGAGCGGCAACGCAAGTTCGCCGCCTGGCCGGGGAGATTCCCACATGGCATGGCAGACCTCTCCTGCCTCGCCTGCTGCTCCCCTCAGCAGTGTATTTCCATAGATCTGCCAGTTCTGCTCCCCACTCTGTCTGTGGTGAACCCTCTCGCTGCCCCACGCCTCTGGTCTGTACCCCAGCTTGTATGCATAAATAAATAAATCTTTTTAAAAATTTAAAAAAAAACAAAACTAATCTTAATTCTCTGGAGGTAGGACCCAGATATCAGTAATTTTAAAAGAAAATGCTCCTGTTAATTCTAGTGTACAAACAATATTAAGAACCACCAATTCAGAAAATCAGAAAGAATTAAACCTTTATAGGTGATACACAGTATTTTTTAATACTAGTGAAAGTTATAGGAATAAACTTGGAGGAGAAAAAGATGCCAAAAGGAAAGATTAAAAAAATAAAGGAAGAAAGAGAGAGTAGAAGGAATAGAACCTAGATCTGGGAACAAAGATGTAGGAGACTGGAGGTTTCATATGGTAGGGTTATTGCCAAACCCAAGCTGTCATTGCATTTGGAGAATTTAATTTAAAAACAGAAAAAAGAAACATTTTTCTACCCCTCTATTTCATACCTTCAATTCTGTCTTTACAGAATTGAATGAAAATTCTGAATGCAGGAAAGGTTGGACGGAAGAGAGGACAAATCTTCTTTCTACCCTTCTAGATTTGCAACTGGTCAAACTATACAAATGACATAATAAAGATGAACAGGAGAGAAAAAAATTTAATTATTTACATAGGAGAGTCAAAAGACAGAAACAAGGAGGCAAGATGAGCAGTTGAGGTTTTCATGCTGAGCTGCACTGAGGGATGGGAGGGGGCCTGGATCTCTGAAGGGGCGAGGGCGGTTCACAGGAAGGTAAGAAGAGCAGATTTTCCACGTCAGATGGTGACTGTGCACATAGAATGTGCAGATCAGAAATTCATCTTCCACAATAGCTGTTCCTTGGCCAGTCCCACTGTCTAAATTCTTTTAGGTGATTAAGGGACAAGTAAAAGTTTTTCGTGAGTCTACTATGTATCGGCTGACTTTATTTCAACGTTGATCCATGTACCAAAGTGACACACTTTGGGGTACTCTATTCTGCTCCCCTCCAAGAGTAAGAAATAATAAACTTTCTAAAAAAATAATATATTGCATTATCTGGATTCCCTTCTCTCCTCTTTCCAGATGGAAGAGGATACGTTTACAGCATCTCCTTACTGATTTCTTCCATTATTGAACTTTTGTTGAACTAGACTGCAGGTGAATTTTATCGTTTGCTACTTGATTTTATTGCTTTGTTCCAAATAAGTCTGTGTATTGTTGTTGTTTTTAAGTAACATGATCATTTTTATATTCTCTTCCATTATATTGTGTGGCTGAAATTGCGGTGGAGAGAAACTGATACTGGGCAAAAAAGCCCAGGGAACCAAAACTGATACTGGGCAAAACCAAGGAGTGCCCATGGACCCCAAACTTTTCAGGGAAAAAGTCCATTTTGCCCGTTCTGAGGGTTTCATGCCACCTGTATGCATAAAAGCAAAGTAAGCAGACTAGTGTGCTGGAAGGTTTTTAAGTGGTGAGAGTCAAAGGGAATAGAGAGAGGGAGTAGAGGAATAGGGGAAAGAGGTTTTTCAAAATACAGATTCCTGATCAAACTCTGAAATCCATCATCTCCTCAGGGGCATTGACTTAGCTATATAGGCAGGACTCAAAGTGGAGTGGCCAAAGCACAAAAACAGAGTGGTCAGGAGAACAATTCCAAGGTTCCTCCTGGCAGGAGAGGCAAGAGTTTGTGCAGGGTCTGAAGGGATAAGAGAGAGAGGAAGAATCAAAGTTCAAAATGTACCACCCAAACTTTATCCAGATTTCCGGTCCTTTTTAGGATTAACTCTCTCTTGGAGAAAACTGTCTCTCTGGAAGTACAAACATATAGTTATAGACCATCTAACTTTTGTTACATGAAACCCCCTTTTCATGGTGGCCAATCCTTCCATATAAAAATGTCTTTGAAGTTATTTTGGATAGAAATTTAGTTAACCTGTGTATTCTGGTTTGTGGCCTCATGGTCCTCATTTCCCCAGTGGTTTTGTGCAGATTAAGTTGCTCATAGTCCTAAGAAACCATGATATATCAATATATATACAGGAGAGAGATAAAGAGGAATGATGTGGAAATAGTTCACATTTTATATCACATAGCTTAATATTTATTATTTTCAACAGGTATAACTCCATTATCTGTATAGTGTGTATCCCTTTCTCAAATTTTTCCCTCCCTTTTTCCCATTCCACTTGATCCTTTTCTTTTTCTTTCTTTTTTTTTTTTTTTTTTTTTTTTTTTTTTTTTTTTTTTTTTTTTTTTTTTTTTTTTTTTTTTTTTTTTTTTTTTTTTTTTTGCTGTCTTCACTTCCAAAGAGGAAAAAATGAGACTTATTTTGTTTGTTTTTTTCTTTTTCACATCTAGAGTCCTGTTTCCAGGTTTTTGTTTTTTGTTTTCTTTTCTTGCAGTTTTTAGGTTCTTAAAATGTTCAGGTAGTTACTTTGTGTCTTTAATATGCCAGTGTGACAGCCAGAGATCAGCACATTCAACTCTTCCAGGCTATCTATATGCAACCTTAAATTATCTGTGTATCATGGAAGTCAGATGCTTTTGGGAGGCATTGGTATGCAAGGGTGGTGCTTGAGACTGTTTGGTTCCAAAGGTCCTTCATAGCATCCAGTCTTGAAACAACAAACATCCTTTTGCTTTTGAAACTGGTGCAGAAAAGAGTTGAAAGCACAAGGCCTGCTGGTTGAAGCATTGGAGGTGAGCCGACCATTTGCTTAACAAAGTAAGCCTCATTCTACCTCTCGAAGGCGCTTTCATCGGAAAACTGGGTTTGGAATCAAGTAGAAACAAGCTCTCTCCAGTGGGATTCATCACTTCCTGGTGTCAGATGGGCACAAAGAATAGACTCTTTTGTGTTTTCCTGCTATTCACATTTTTAGCCAGATCTGAAACTAGGTGTGCTTAATAATGATGCCTAGTACACATATCATTTTCTCCAACAGATTATTCAGATTCTTATTTTCCCAGAGCAAGGTAAAACTGCTATTCAGCCTAGTTCAGTAGAACCTGATGCAAAATAATATGAAAGGAACAGTTCCTCATAATGAGAAAGATAATTGGAAACATCCAGTTTCTGCTGCTCCCTTTGAATTCCCTTTAACTTTTTTTTTTTCATGGCCTTTAAAAGCTGTGGGGTTCTCTTCTGAGGGCAAGGGGTATGAGAGGAGCACTTTAGCTGTGCAGACACTGTTAAACTCAGGTAATTTGGTCTAATGCACATTTCAGGAAACCATTTGGTCCCCAGTATTCCCATTTTTCTGTGACTAATGAGAACTTTGCATTGATTTACATGCCCACTAGATGTTTGAAGCAGTGTTTATCATCATCACAGACACAGTTTCATCTCTCTTTGCTGCATTGAAATGAAAAGATGCAAGATAAAACCAAAACTAAGCCACAGGCAAGTACTGTTTTTGCCTCCAAATGTTCATAACAATAAAACTCCATTTATTGATCTGACCCACCATTTCAACAAATCCTGGCTGTTACAACCACAAGTGCACATTGTTCTTGTTCAGAAGTGAGTCTGGTCAACTCCCTTCCTATGCTCAGGGGGAAAATGTCTGTGCATGAGATACTAAAAGCATCAAACTCTTAATGTTTTGGGCCAGCTCATACCAGAGCACTTTCAAAGACCATCAAATTTGATTTTCTTTGTAATGTAAGAGCACATAGGAGCAATATTCTTCTGTCCTTGAGAAGCCTCTTCTTAAAAGATAATAGTTGAAGGAAAAGAGATAACAATATTGCAGGCTGGCATTCCCTTTCTTCTTATCACAACCCATTAGAAGGAAAGACCTAAATGTAGGGAAATTGGATCTCAAACACTGTTGGGACATAGAAGAAAAATTTCCCTTCACCTCTGCGTTATTCTTGGGCTGAGTGAGCAAACACATTAACATGCAGATTAGTAGAAGAAAGAAAGAACCAATTTAATTACACACATATGGAGAATTTACATGACTGTAAACTGTAGAGTAATTGAGACAGTTTGTGGGTTGTTATTCTTGAGCAAATGGGATAGGACCTGGGGCATCAAGGAAAGAGGAGAAGGTCTCACTTGAGGGTGACTCTTGTGACAATATCAGATGCTCTGCATGTTTACTTTGCCATAGAGAGGTCTCCCCAATGATAAAAGTTGACCCCAAACCTGGATACTCTTCATTCTTTAAGGGTATGGTAATATTTTCTCTGGAAACCTGCATGACCTTGATTGACCTTATATCTGCAGGCCAAGTTGACACACATATTAGGAAAAGTCTGCTCTGGACATCTTGGGAAAAGCTTATTTGAACATTTTGGGGAGCCCTATGCTTCAGCAGAAAACAGCCTAAAAAAAAAAAAAAGAAAGAAAAAGAGGGAAAAATAGTGAAACTTAAGAATAAAAATGATGAACAACTGAATGATAGGTGGAAATAAATCAAAATTTTCAGTAAATAAACATTTTGTGAAATACTCTATAAGGTAATAACTAAGTAAAAGACACATTTTCTAACTTTCACAACTTTTTGCATTCCAATTACAATATAGTACAGAAAAGAAGAAGCAGAAGTATAATCTCATTTGTTATCAGTTCTGAAAAGCGGGTGAAAGTAAGCTGGAATTTTTTTCTCTTTCTCCTTCTGTCTCAATATATAGTTTCCTGCGCTTCTTACTTGTATCTTCACAACATGTCTAAGGCTTGTAAGAATGTATTTAAGAACTTATATTGACCCAAGAAACACTTGATGACATAAAGAAAGAGGCTTTCTTTCTAAACAACAGTGGAACAATTTTATAGAAGAAAAAAGAACAAGTAATTCTATTTGACAGGGCCTTCTTTCTGACCAGATTGAAAATGATGTTGATTTTGAAAGCGGAAACAATGACTGTTCAAAACTATTTACAGTGAGTAAGGGGAAAGATAATTGAGTGAATATATGTGTGGGGAAGAAAAAATAATTTTCCCTTTACCATTCATTCTTGTCTGAGTCTTTCTCTACAATGAAAGACAGATTAACAGGAGAAAATTAAATACAAATTTAGTAACATTTATACCTTCTTTAGATGTGAGAATACTTGGGGAAACAGTATTGGTGATGGCTTAAACCATCACCTTAAACGCTGTATTCAACCAAAGACACAAGATGTTGAGGAAGAAAGGGAAGCCCAAGAAGGCAAGGTTGTCAGATAAAGCACAGTAAATGAGGATATAGGTGTGAAAGATAGACCTTCCCAAGATATTCAGAATCAGCCTCCCCAATTTATGGCAATATGGTATGTGGATTATTTTGAAATGAGATCACTGGATACTCAGCAAACTTATGAAAAACACCACTTCCTTAAATACGTGGAAGAATGAAAATTGGGGGTCTTACACATAATTAGTTTTATTTTCAGAAATAACCTTTCTATTGACTAAACCTATGTCTATGGCAGCATAAATATCTAATTGCTGAACATCTTGTTTTCATTATATGACTCACCCTTTCCATTTTATGTGAATCCCCCTCCTTTCTCTTTGAAGCCCCAGGCCTTTATCTCATTGCTTAGCTCAGGAGGTATATAGATAAAAATATAGATATAGACATGGATATATTCTTGTTTTAAAAGGAAGGTATTCTTGTTTTAATTCTGATCTTAAAAAAAGAGCTTTCCACATTTTGCCATTAAGTATGATACTGACTGTAGTACTTTATTTGAGACCCTATATAAAAATAAGGAAAATCCCTTCTATTCTTACTTGCTAAGAGTTTTCTATGGATATGTGTTGAATTTGATCAAATAGTTTGTTTTCATATGCTGAGATGATCATATAAATTTTCTTCTTTACTCTGTGATTTGGAAAGTTCTTGCCACTATAGAATTGCAGAATAAGTCACCCCCAAACTCACTGACTTTAAACAATAATCATCTGTATTGGGTCAATGAATATCCCACTGGTCAAAGCAAGTAACTTGATTAGTCCTAGGTCCAAAGGAGAGGACACCACTATGTCACTAGAGGAGGGTAAAAGTTTCATGACCCAAGGGGATGGGTACAGGGAAGGACTAGTGAAAAGATCTTCGTGACAATTATTCTCAACCCTTCCTTGCAAAATATGCTCATCTTATCCTAGAATCTCACAGTGCACAACATGAGGAACAAAATCAGATGAAGATGCTGCGCCTCTTGCCTTAAAGACCCATAAGCAAACCAATAAAGGCTAGATTCCCTTCCCTGTTTATAGGCAACATTGAATTATGGACAGGATAACCACAATAAGTGCTCACAGATAATGGGAGAAGGGAGGAATGTAACAGTCATTAATCCCAGGCAATTCTGAAATTCACCGAGAAATTGCTACCATTTCTGACTGGATGGACATAGAAAACATTCCTTCATAATCCACTTTGCTATCGGAGAATGACTTCCCATCAGTTGTTTTCCTTGGCTTTTGCCTTTGCCCTCTGGGATATGATTCCTTTTCCATTTTTGTCCCTGGCATTTTCTCAGGAAGACTTTTGAGAACATGCTTTTGGATGAGGGGGGCAGGTGAGAAGTTTCATTGACTTGCTCCCTGCCTGCAGAAAGTTGGGGACTAAATGGTCTTTGAAATCATAAAAGAGGTCCCGCTCAGCAGTGTCTTTGGACACTTTTGCCAGTAGAAAGCTCTTAAAAAGTTTGCCAGCTATTCATGTTGAATACTGCCTCTATAGCTCTTTTAAAGACTTTTCTTGCTTTCTCTAGGCTTAATTACTGATATTTTGGTCTATTAGGTTTTTTTTTTTTTTAAAGATTTATTTTTTATTTATACATACAAGGCCAGAGGCGTGGGGCAGCGAGAGGGTTCACCAGAGACAGAGCGTGTAGCAGAACAGGCAGATCAGAAATATACTGCTGAGGGGAGCAGTGAGTGAGGCAGGAGAGGTCAGCCGCGCCATGTGGGATTCTCCCCGGCCGGGCGTCGAACTCGCGTCGCCGCTGCTGACAGCTCCACAGCGCAGCGCTTAACCGCTGCGCCACCAGGGAGGCCCCTCTATTAGGTTTTTATAGGACCAAGTCCTTAAGCTTTCTAAGATTTTTTATTCAACTGGAAGACTCTATTAAGTGCCACATTAATTTTTTTCGTAGCTCTTAACAACTGGCATGGCTAACTTCATCCTTAACTTGACTTTTGATTAAATTGGTAATTACCATGCTTAACTAAATGGCCAGTTATGATTTAATCTCCTTCCCCACCGCAGTCTGTATCACAATCTGAGAATCTTTTACTTTCTCGAGAGTTTCAAATGAGAAGCAGTTTTATTTTCCAACCTCACAGTCTGGGCTCTTTACGTACTTGCTAAAGTCTGCTTGTGAACCTGCCAGTATTTTTCCTGCATAGATCTTTGCTTTGTAGTAATGTCTTATACGCAGCAAAAAGGGTCAGCTGAAACTTTTAATATCCTGCCTAGAAAACATCTTTACCAAGATTACAATTCATTAGGCACATTTTCTGTCTTTCATGTTATAGTAAGCAACAGTTTTGTCACTCTGTAACATACTTGGTCATTTTTCAGTGATCTGTGTTAGTTTGCTTGCCGTTTCCCAAAATTTATAACATTTTTTCTCACCAACAGCCAGCTGGTCCCAAACCAATATTGTACAAATTAGCTCTTTGTTGTAGCAGCACCCAGTGTCTTTGGTTTGCTATTGCAACAATAATGCTGCAAACAAACCTTCCTGAAATTTAATGCCTGGAGCAATAATCATTTATCATCAAAGATCTTCAGGTCAGCTGGAAAGTTTCTGTCCACATGTTTGTCAGACTGATCTTGGGACCAACGAGTCTTCTGATGGTAGTGGCAGAAGCACTAGGTATCAAATCTACCCATGTGAGCAATTCATGTGAGCTTCCTCCTCCTCACTGCTAATATTTCACTGGCAGAAAATGCATTGCACATGTAGAGAGAGGGAATGCAAATTTAATGGCAAAGGGCATGAACACAAAGAGAGCTGAAGAGGCAATAAAATACTCTATTACATACTGTTAATGTGGTGAATTACACTGATTAATTGTTCATGTTCAGTCAAATTTCAATATCCAAATGAATACCAAACAATATCATCATTTTGTTTGTTTTTTTTGTTTGTTTTTCTGGAATATTTAAAAGATATACTTGGGAACACTTGGGGTTTGGATTTCATTATAAAAGTAATTTATACCCACTGTTTAAAATTATTAGAATGAAAAACTTTAAGTAGCAATTAAAAATTATCTCTACTCATGAACTCCCATACTCCTAATTTTCACTCATCAAAAAGTCAACTGATTTTAATAGTTCCTTGTATATTTTAAAAAATAACATCATTTTAAGTGTCTTTTATTTACTATATCATTTCCCTTCTAGTTTTTTATATTTCCATTACAGTCACCCCAATTTCATTACTCATCTGTGTATTCTGAGGTAAGCGGACTAGAAATCACTTTTAGAATGCTGTAGAGAAATTGGTTTTCTTTATTGGGGAGAATACATTCATTTTGGAAAAGAATTTGAATAATGATGGTTGATGATGCTGTGTGCCCATGGATTTTTGTGAGTATATCACTGTCATTTCACTCCAGTGCTCTTCAATCTCAATAACTATACCAGAGAGAAGATGCGTGGGTCAGTTACAGATTTTGCAAATGGTCTGCCATCTTCAGTGACAAGTAATATATTTTATTTTAGCATAAAGGGTATGAATGATATCTCGTCACCGAGACATACAGAACAAGATGCTAGATTTTTAATGTTAAGCATGTTATAGATACATGTGCTGGAAGATTATGGCAGAGAAAAATGACCTAAGCTAACGCGTTTGACGCTTGCTACAATATAGTCCTTTATAAAGTACAGTATAAGTATACTTGAATATAGGGCTATTTTGGATTTCTTGAAGTCCCTTATTACTAAAGAACCATAAGAACTTTATTAAATAGGGCTTATCCTGGATTTTATAATGTCCTTTATGTTTCCTAGCCTACTTTTTGCACATTATTTCCTTTCTCCCTGAGAATATTTTACTTAGTCTTTCAGGAATTCTGTCTCTCCTTTCCACCTCTCCAAAGGTGCTAATATTCAGTAACATCTTAAGACACTGTTAGGATCCTGTCTTTAATTCTGAATAGACAAGGTGTCTTTCATCTTAATTAAAGGAATATAAATAAATCTTGAATGAGTTGGGAGTTTCTGAGCCCCTTCAATCTCATTTGGAAGTCTGAGAAGGATGATCCTTAATTTAACAGATGTCGCTTCAAAGACAAACTCAGAGGTAGCAATTTAATGAGGTTCCTGATCCACTTTTAGGCCCAAGAAGTTTTGTTTGTAATCAAGTAATTTAGTAAAGAACAACAAGGGAAAATATCTTAATTTTTTTAATGACAAGATAGACTTTGGTTTTGAAAATTTCCTCCCTCCAAGTCTTCCATGGGTGACTTTACTATTTTTTTCTATAAAGAGATGAAGTACCTTCTGCTATGATTTAAACCTTATGTTGGTCAATAGATTTTATTAGTGACCTGGTTCATAAAGCCACAACAAAAACCACAAAGGTTAATACTGTGATGACTTCCAGGCCTGACACCCTGATCTGGCTGGTTTGCAGTTATTTCAGAAGATGAAATAATTTCAAAATTAACTCACGAGTAAGGGGCAGGGGAAAATCTTTTTGTGACAATGATAGTGCATCTCAGCTCTGCAATGGAGGGTCATCACCACTGTCATGATTTAGTCTGGTCTTGAGATATAGTAGCTATTTCCTTAAGACCTGTAATTCCATAAGTGACATTTCTGATTCTCTAAAAATTTCCTAATGCAGTATTTGGAATTATCTAGAAATCCAGCTTGTGGGGAACTGTTTTCATGTTATCCATCCAGAGTCCACCTGATAAATCACACCTTTGTGATTCTCTTGTTTGAGAATTAAATTGCTATTTCATATCTCATTATTATGTATAATTGTTCAACTTGGTATCAGAAAGGTATTTAAAGGGAGAGCCAATTGAAGATAATACTGTAGTGTTAGGTATGCTTTGGTCAGTGATAATAGCTTTCCATATGAGACGAACTCTCATCAATCCCTTTTCTTTATCTGGTAAAAGTATACATTAAGATTTTAAATATCAGTAGTCTGGGATTCAGTGTTCTCTGAAGTTACAAAAGTCCCATTGAGAAGATGTGACTATGTTGGTGGACTTTTACATCCCTTTATTCAGAAACTTCATACTTGTAAAATAATAGTCATTCATTTGTAAAACCAAATTATTACAGTCGAAGACAATTTCAATATTCTCAAAACCATTTTTGTGTGTGAAGGGAATGAAAGTGAATAGTGGTAATAAAAATAAATAAAAGGTAATAAAATTAAATAATGATTTACAAAAAATGAAAAGTGAGAAACTTCCAATGCAAAATCTATTTTAGACTTAAATGTTTATAGTTACAGTAGATGTTGGTATTTTAATCCAGCCAACATTTATGGGAGCAGACATGAGATGGCCTCATTGGAAGCAGAGAATGTTGATGGAATGGCAGGTTTCAGGAAGCTTCCCATTTAACTTTTGTTGAATGAAGAGGCAGCAATGTTTTTCTGGAATCTGGGACACTGGGATGATCTATGCTGTATGAATGGAGACTAGTCAGCCACTCCCTGAGTGGATGTTGACCAGGCAAAGAACTGCAACTGATTCAAACAAACCATTATTTGGACAATAAAATTTGCCAGGTTGGTGTCTTAGAGATGGAGAACTTCTTTCTAATATTATTTCCCCACAAGATGTCTTACTTTCAGGCTGGTAGACTGTAGTGGAACAACAGTCTGAATTCTGGCATAGATATATGGTCTTAGACATGTCACTTCCTCTCTCTGTACAGCTGAATAGTTGTTATAAGAAACAGAAATTTTCTCAAACTACTATTAAGTTAATGAAGCAAGAAAGACTGACATTACTTTAATGCTTTGGTGACCTATGTAAGAAACCCAAAGTTGATGTTGTAAATGCTTCAAGGTTATAAAATCAAACTGTTGAGGACAACATCATAAATAGCCAACCAGGCTTTCATATGTATCCACTCAAATTATTTTTTCTTGCTGCAGCATTTTCTCTGAATAAGTCTTTGCCCTTGTTCTGTCTGTTCAGTGCCCCTAATTGCTTCTGGTTTAGTGCTGCCCAATTAAAATTGATTTTTGCTCAACTACTTTCTTACAATTTTTAATATGCTTCAGTTTATCTTTTAATACTACCTAAAGTCAAGGGCAGATTGATGGGGCAATTAAGTTTACAGGAATTTTGTAAGACCCAATTGTAAAAAGGTCAGCTGGTCCTCATAGGTGTTGCGAAAGAAAACATTAATCAAGTGTTTTTCTGACTCTATGTCTTTCTCTGTCTCTCTCTCACCTCCCTATTACCCAACACACACACACACACGCACACACGCACGCATGCACGCACACGCCCTACATCTCAACTGTATATTGGCTTCATCATTCACTTTTACAGATTGGCTACTTATAATAAATTCTGAAGTCTGTTTGATCTTTGAGTTCAAGTTTTCAAACTGGTTAGTAAAATCTGTCTTCCTATTTTTAGATTCCCAAAAGAAAGGATCATTCTAGGCCTGGTCTGACATCTACGCTGAGTCCAGAGCCCCTGAGACTGTAGTGGAACAACAGTCTGAATTCTGGCACAGATGTATGGTCTCAGACACCTCACTTCCTCTCTCTGGGGTGCTGTTCTGAGAGTCAGGCATGGAGAGAAGCAGTAAAATTAGGAGCAAAGGCCTGACTCAGGACAGGGATGTTCGAGCAGCAGGAACTGACAAGAGGTAATTTTCCTCTTCTAGAACTACTTCAGGGCTTCAGTTTTAGAATCACCTTTAAAGACTATACCAAATACAGTCTCTAAAGAGAAATAATTTTATTTTTTCTCTTTGTGCTCCCTCCCCACTCCCTGTCCTTTATTATTTCACTCAATTTCCTCTCCCTCCTTCCTTCTTCTGCCCTTTAACAGCAAACAACAGTCAGAAGCAGGCCAAAGACAGATGCTGGTGCATGCCTCCCAGACCGTGGGGGAAGGCCGAGGGGCAGGGGAGGGGCAGGAGGCCAAGCCACGCCTGAGTGTGACTCACAGTACATGAAGACTCATTGTTCATTCCCATGCCACTATTATTAGGTTTGTGGAAATGGGTAAATGCCAGTTTTGAACATCTCTGCTTATGTATTACTGTGAACAATGTAACACTACCCAATTTCTAAATTATGCAAATGTCTAAAAGAACCAATTTAGGGGGCCTCCCTTGTGGCGCAGTGGTTAAGCGCTGCACTGTGGAGCTGTCGGCAGTGGCAGTGGCGACGCGAGCTCGAATCCCGGCCTGGAAGATTCCCACATGGCGTGGCAGACCTCTCCTGCCTCGCCCGCTGCTCCCCTCAGCAGTGTATTTCCGTCGATCTGCCTGTGTGTGAGGTTAGAGAGTGAGAGAGTGTGAGGTGTGGAATGTGAGAGGATTCACTAGAGACAGAGTGGGGAGCAGAGCAGCAGATATCTACTGAAATACACTGCTGAGGGGAGCAGTGGGTGAGACAGGAGAGGTCTGCTGTGCCATATGTGGATTAGCTCCCTGGCCCGAGATTGAACTCAGGCCATGGAGGTGAGAGTGCTGACACTTAACCCCTAGGCCACCAGGGAGTCCCTGTTTTTCAATTTGTGTTTTTGCTGTTTACTTTACTCATTTGCTGGGGTACAGCTTTTTTTCTTTAAACCAAAAGTGGCTGATGATCCTATTTTATCTGATTTAGGTTTACATCCTTCAATAAAAAGGCTAGTGGTGCATGCACAGCAGGAGGAAGTGTGTTGCTTAACATCTTAGACCTCCTGAAAATATTTCCTCTGGAAAATGTCCCATGAAATCTAATGACATTATGTAAACATTTGATTTGATTTATCACTAGAAAAAACATCAGTGGTACCTCTCCCAACTCATAGTTTAATAGTTTAGTACATAATTAATCATTTAAAGACATTCATGTGCTACATTTTTTATTACAGATTCTCATTGTATTAAATTAATATGAATCCAATTTATTCTGCATTCCATTGCTGTGCTGACTTACATGATAGTGAGACTTCCACATTTTCTTTATTCTATCAAATGTATATAAGATACTCATATTTTTATATCAGCTTGTATGCCACAAGAGTCTATATTCAATGTTTGTGTTTAAAATCTAAGAGACAAAATGATTATTTTGTTATTTAAAAAAAAGTACATTGATTAACATACAATGTTGTATGTCGCTTTGCAAAAAGAAATTGGAGAAAACTTACCCATGTATCATTTTTTTGCTATTGTAGTCATCCATGTACAGTAGAAATCAGCTTTCCTGTTTCATATTTACTCATTTATAAAGCAATGACAGTAACAACAAATCCTGTGTTCTTGCCAAGGAAATTGAAAGAAGGTTCTTTCTGGCAGGGTTACAGTACATGGAGCTAATCATTCTCTTCTGCCTGCCCCTGCCTAAATTGTCCACAACTTTGACTTTCCAGTAATTACAGTGGTTTGGACTTTTATTTGTCCAGAATGTAAATTTCTCCTTTGTGACACTAGAGGGTGTTGTTTGTAAAGTCTCTTAGGATTGAGGTGGGCGCTGATTCGAATTTATTCCGTGCGATGACTTATTTAAATTATCTTTGAACAAGGACAATGCAAATAAATGTTTTAACTGCAGTGAGAACAAAGTCTATAAACTGTGATGTAATTAGTCTGAATTTTAAAAGGGTGGGTCTAACTGTATTAATCTAATAGTTTACCAGGAAGCAGGGGTAAACCACTTTATTGCAGTAATTTTCAATATGAATTAGATTTCAGTGCTGGTAGAAAATGATACTCCAAAATGGTAAAGAAAAGGATTCAATGTGAAATCCTTATTATTTCAACACACCAGACGAGACCAAAAAGATTAAGGAAAATAGCTGCAGTATCCGAGCTTTGTATTCTGCACATACAAAATGAAGGAATTGGACCAGGGATGATCTGAAGGCTTTACCAGATGATATTTCTATTTAAGAGCTTGCAAAGACCCTGTAGGTATCTGTAATAAGCTTCCATTAGTCGATTCTAAAAATTTCTGCAACAGAACTTTAGAAGCCTGACTTTGAAAGCTTTAGTTCATAAACAAACGTTGATTTTTCCCCTTTGTTTGGCAATGTGATGCAATGAACTTTGGCTTATAGCAAGGCAACCGTGTTCATTGTGAACGAACTTTGTGAACATATCTGCTTCTATTAGTGTTTCTAGATAGCAGCATTAGTATTATCCAGATTATTAAATAAATGAAGTTAGTTTCCTAAGGGGACCGCTACCTGCTTTGTCTAGTAATCCTGGAAGGATCGAGCATTGATTAACACCAGATGGTGGAATCCAGACCATAGATTTAAACACATATTTTTATGGTTTCCCATATTCCACTAATGTGAAATAGACTTAATGGTCAAATATACTAAAATACACTTGAAGTTCTTTGCTTAAAACCTTTACACATACTTTAAGAAGCAATGACCAAACAAAAATGAATAGTTTTTAAATATAGGGCAAGACAGGGGTGTCAGATTTTGTGAGCACAGAAAAAATAATGTAAAACCATTTTTTGGATGTAGTTTTTCTTGGTGACTTTTCTGAGCTTTCTTTTAGTCTAGAGAATAGATTTCTCATTCAAAATTATGGTACAAAATGACTATAAAAAGAAGTGCTGTGAAGCATTTTGTGACTATGAATCCTAGCCAAAGACTAATTGAAAATCTATAGCAGAAAAAATTAATAAAGATTATATCCCATATGGTAGGGGCATTATTTTAATAATTCAGTACAATTATAACAAACAAGTAAGCATATTCTTTAATTTATTGATGATCAGATAATCACTGCAGTAAAAATGGATGATTTATGAATTCATGAATAATTTTTATGCTTGGTCTTTAATTCTTGAGATGAAATGTTTAACTCATGCTTTAGGCTTTTTATTCTTGGTGTTATATAAAAATAACTCTGCCTTCTGGCCTGAAAACTTAAGTGGAACATATTTGTGTAACCCAAACGCATTTCTCGTTATTAATGGCCACAGCTTGCCAGTGATGAGGTGCAACTTGCTATTTAAATACACAATTAAATGTGCATAATTTGTCATTTGGGTTGGAGAGTTATATGTTAATGGGAGAAAACTACCATTGAATTCTAGTGTTGCCAAATTGCATCTTTCTTGGAAATATGTTTTGCTGCATTGGCTTGGTTGTTTCGTACAGTGACCATATCTGGTATTCTGTGATTTCACAGTGAGTTAAAGTCATGTACTCCTAGACATATATAAGTCGTGGATCTAGTGGTATCCATTTAATAGATATTTACTTGGCTGTATTGCTATTAAATGAAAACTAAGTTCTTTGACTGAACTCTGAATGTACAACGCATGCCCTGTTAGTGGGAGAAAATTCCTTTTTTTCTTCTATCTTAGATGGAGTGGAATTCCCTTGATATTCTACTTTAATCCTATAACTTCTAAGTCCTCTGAGGGTTTATTGCAACCTTGACTTAGAATTACTGATGGTGACAGTTATGCTCCTTGATAAAAGGGAATCAAGCTTAAAGAGGTTACTAGACATGTGATGGAAAAGCACTAGAAAATGATGGCAAAGATGTAGGTAATAGGCCTCTGAGCTCCCCACTCCACTAAGTCACCCCTGATCTTTCTGAGTAAGAAAACTTCAATGATAAATAGAACAAATGACCTTTGGAGAAAACAGAAAAGATATAACTCTGATTGGCCACTAACTCTATCAATGACTTGTGAAAGTTATTTGTCATGGTGTTTGTACTTCATGCCCTAACTGAACCAATGGATATAATGATGGTTCACACTTCGTAAAGTTATGGTGAGGGGTGATTGAGACTGGCCATATAGAGTATGCAGTACAGCGCCTAGCTCATGGGCACCCCTCAGTATGCGTTAACAGAGGTGGTATTGTGGTGCTTAGCCTAGTGCCTACCAAAGAGACAGCTTTGAGAATCATGTAGATTGTGCATTGAACAAGCATGAACTCAGGGCTGTAATAAAGAAAAGTTATTTTTTTTTCCTCCAGTTATCCGTTTACAGTTTACTCACCAAGAGTAGTTTTCCCCTTGTCACTAGATGAAAATTGAGCAGATCTATGAACTCTATGTTCATGCTTAGGAAAGGTAAGAAAAAACAACTACAGAATTATGGTTACTTTACGATACTGACCTCTCTGTCAAGTCATTAGTTTTTTATTTTGCTGAAGATTTGCTTTCACCTTTCACCTCTTCTTCCTGTTCCTTCTGGACTCTGCAGGTTGACCATGTGCCTTGGGTGGGAAAGGAGGTAAGAGACAAAGCTGCCCCCTTTTCACTCTCCCCCTCTTCTCTGTCCAGCTCATAGGCATTCCTCAGTATTTGTTAATAGTGCTAATGTGATGTCATCTACTTCCTGATGTGAATAGAGGAGGAAGGAGAGAATTGGGAATAGGCCAGCCAAGTTGCTACTTGAGGAATGACTGAACTGGCATGAACTAGCTTCTTCTGTGACTCTCAGAACAGTTCACACTTGTTCTTCCTCCTAATGGTCTCTCCTTTGATTGGCCACTCCTTCTCAGTCAGATTCTCTGGGAGCATATTTGTATATACCTTCTCTCTGTTGGAGTCCCTGTGCCCCTCCCAGGCAGTCATCCCACCAGAGTTGGAAATGTCTCAGCCTACAGTTTCTCTTTCTTTCAGTCCACATTGAGTCTACAGAATAATTACTCATTCATTGCTTCCACCGTTGGCAAGAGCTTTGTTCCAGTCCAAGTGCTTTTCCTTACCGTTCTCTCGTGAGTCCCTGTGTCAGTTATGTAACAGGATTATTAAGTCTCCCAATTGCAAGCCACAAATCCCAAGCCATCCATGGGATTCTAAGGAAGGCTACTCTCTTTAGACTGAAGGTGAAAAAGAAATGCTAGACCTCACTTGCTCTTCCTGCCTCTGATGCTGCAGCATATCTCTTCTGTGCCCATCCTTCACAGCGCCCTCCAAGAAACCTCCTGAATGCCTCTCAACATGTTTATATTTTCAAAATAGATAAGCAGGGATTAAAAAAGCACAAGGTAGTCTTATGCGATCTACTTTAGGATTTCTGCAAATAGTAGAATGGTTCTTACTCTAATTCAAGAAATAATACTATTTATAATATCTGTATTGAATGCTAAATGATTGTCAGATACTGAAAATATGCTGTCTTATTTAATCCATGAAAAAGAAAATTATACTAAAAAATGGGTACTAGTCTATATTTTCACAAAGACCACTGAAACAGAGAGTTCTATTTATGTGTTCAAGGTCACACAGCTAGTTAGGGGTCAATCCTAGCATTTTACTTTTAAGGGATGCAACCACAGTGCAAAATGCTTCCTTATTATTTAAATAAATCAGTGATGATATTAGTCTCATTCTCCATCATCCTCTGGGATTTTACATAGTTGCTGATAGAAAATAGCTTTCAAATCTGTATTGAATGAATGAAAAAAGTGACAAAATTCTACAGGTTCTATAAAATAGGTTTTAATCTTTCTTAAGGACAAGAGATGAAATCTTGTCATTTGTGACAACATGGATGGACCTGGAGGGGGTGAGGCTAAGTGAAATAAGTCAGAAGGAGAAAGACAAATGCCAGATGACTTCACTCATCTGGCAGAATATAGAGAATATAGAGAAATAAATATAGAGAAATAAAACAAGGAGTGTTCAAACCTAAACCAAAACCAAAGCTAGAAATCTGATTGTAGAATTGAGATTGCTAGAAATTGAGGGTAGGGTGTTGTGGAGCAAAGGTGGGAGGTTGCTCCATGAACTATGGTGGAGGATTATGGGTGCTTGGCTGGTGGATATGGTGTGGTAACGTATACTGAAGAGGTGGGAACCTCTACATCTAAATCACATATACTGTCGTAAAACAATGGTATCTCAATAAAAATAATACAATAAAAATCATAATTAAAGTAAAATATTTTTTTTCAACATTGAGTCTTCCTACTCTGCTGATTTTCTGAGGGGGGCACTCTTCCTGCCAGTGATTCTGCTAGTGTTAGCACACATGTGTTGAGTGGACCATTCGTGGTCTCACCAGGGATGTTTTAATTTTATTTTTTTATTGAGTAACGTTGGCTTACAACATTGTATGTGATTCAGAGGTATAGTGTCACAACTCTTCAGATGCATATTACACACCACACTGACCATCAAGCTACCCATAGTCCTCCACCATAGTCCACTGGGGTCCCTCCACACTTTGCTCTTCCCTCCTCCCCACCACACTTCCCATAACCTACATTCTACAGTCAGACTTAGGATTTGTTATTGGATTGGTTCTGTCTGACCCTTTGTTTTTGTTCTCTATATTCCACATATAAGTGAAAACATATAATATGTGTCTTTCACCTTCTAACTTATTTTGCTTAGCATAATCTTCTCCAGTGCCATCCATGTTGTTTCAAATGACAAGAGTTCATCTTTTATCTTTATTACTGAGTGTTATTCCATGGTATAGAATGGCATCTTCTTACTCCATTCATCTGCCCTTTTATCATGGATCCTGTCCTTCGTCTTCCCTACTGGCACTGATTAAAGATGGGTAGATTCTTGCATTGACATGAACCTTGGAGTACCAGAATGACATGTTCCACACAATACACAATTTCAAAAAGAATTACTATCAGTTTAACAAGTGATGTTGTCTGCTTTTATCACCAGGTGATTTCTTCTTTCTTAAGAGATGATTTTAATGTTCTTGATCGCTGAAATGCAGTTACTTTATGAGTCCAAATGTGACTCATCTGTGCAATGCTATATTAGTTTGCTAGGCTGCCATAGCAAACCACAGATTGTCAAAACAAAGACTATGGGTGAAACTTATTTCTCACATTTCCAGAGGCTGGAAGACCAAGATCAAGGTGTTAGGAGGATTGATTTTATTCTGAGACCTCTTTCCTTGGCTTGTAAATGTCATCTTCTTCCTTTTTCTTCACATGTTCTTGGCTCTTTGTCACTGTGTTCGTTTATCTCCTCATCTCTACTTGTAAGTTCACCAGCCATATTAGATCAGACCCCACTCAAATGACTTCATTTTACCCTACATACTTCTTTACAGGCCCTGTCTCCAAATGAGGTCACATTTTGAGATGCTGGAGGTAAGAACTTCAGCATCATGAATTTGGCTATGTGGGTGGGACACAAGTTAGCCCATAACTTGTGGAAATAGCTGTAACAATTCCACACCATGGGTTGACAACCTTTTGTTTTTTATTATTATTTTTTAAATATATATTTTTATTATTATTTATGTCTTTTACATTTTGTATGCCCCTTGGGTAACCCACCACCAATTCACCCGTGATCCATCTCCATGGTCCCTTGTGTTCTTTTCTATTCCATTTTGTGCCCTTTTCTTCCCC